>DWTH01000020.1:0-28735 GCA_018250975.1 Gorgythion begga
TAAAAAAATAAAATAAATATGGGAAAAAAGATATTTTTGTATTTTATATATTGTAAATACAAAAACCTCTGACTATAGTTTACTTGTAACATAAATAATAGAATAAAAGAGGAATGTTTTATGGGACATAAATTAGAACATTAAACGGTCACAACTGATACGAAGACAGTGAACGAGACCGTTCATTACCAATACGCTGATGGAACCAAGGCAGCTGATGACTATGTAGCAACGCCAATTACCTTTACTCGTAGCGTGTCAACGGATGCAGTAACGGGTGAAAAGACCTATGGTGACTGGACAGCAGATCAGAGCTTTGCAGCAGTAACGAGTCCAACGTTGTAGGGTTACACCGCTAACCAAACCAGCATTGCGGCACAAAAGGTAACGCTAGAATCAAGTGACTTGACTTACATTGTTAAGTACACGAAGAATGTACCAACTGTCACGACCACTACAACTAAAATATATGCTGGCAGTCCGGTTACTGCAAATCAAATTGATTAAGTTCTTAAGTCGCAGGCCGAAAGCAACCACGGTTTGTCAAATCCTGGATTGAGCTCCGAACGAAACAAGACTAATTTAAGTCTTTGGTCTGTTTTAGTTATTAGTTTTGTGGGACTTAGCATTTTCTCTAAGCGTAAAAAGAATAAGTAATGGTTGTTAGACAAAGTAGAAGGCTAGAATTGTAAAAGCAATTCTAGTTTTTTCGTTGGTTTGAAAAATAAAGACAAGGAAACCTTATAATATTCTTGCAACAGGAGTTGCTATCATGAAAAAAATATTGACTGCCCACTCCCCACCAGGACACTATAACTTAGGTACTGGGTGCTTTTCATTCCTAATGTTTTCAGCTAACGATTCTCATAAAAAATGAAAGTTTTAGGAAGTGACTTTAACTCAGGTGAAATTCTGTGAAGCCAGTGTTTTTATTTTTGGATAAAAATGTGAAATTACCCGCGGATAGTGGCAAAAGGAGGGGTGCATTTTGTATAATAGAGGATACGAACGCCTGTTCTCTTTGGGCGATTTGATACAAGGAAAGTAGAAGGAAGACCATGCTTAGTTTTATTCATGCCGGGGATGTTCACCTGGGCAACCCCTTTACCGGGTTGAACCAAAATTTGAGCCCGGACTTTCAAGGAAATGTTCAATTAGCGACCTTTACGGCACTAGACCGCTTGGTTGAATTCGCGGTTGATCAGGAGGTCGATTTGGTCTTATTTCCAGGTGACCTGTACCATGGTTCTGATAATTCACCACTTATTCAAGAGCGCTTGACAAAGGCTTTGACCCAATTAGACCAGGCAGGAATTTGGTCAGCAATATCTTTTGGAAACCACGATTTCCAGCAGGGGCAGCAAGTCCATCCAGCTTGGCCAGACCGGGTTTTGGTCTTTGGTCCTGCGGTCGAAACGAAGACGATTACGACGGCATCCGGTCTGAAGGTGGCCATTTCGGGCTTTTCTTATGCAGACCGTCAGCACCGTCAGTCAGCCTTGCCGGATTTTCCAGTCAAGCAGGCAGGGGTTGATTACCACTTGGGAATGTATCACGGTGTAGTGGGGCAAGACGGCGAGAAGTATGCGGCCTTTTCTTTACCGGATATGGTGGCAAAGGGCTACGATTACTGGGCCCTTGGCCACATTCACGTCCGCCAAATTCTGCACCGAAACCCTGTGGTTGCTTATTCTGGTAACCTCCAAGGCCTTAACCGCAATGAGGATGGTGAAAAGGGGTTTTTCTTGGTTTCCGACCAGGACGGTCAGGGCCTATTGCCGGAATTTTACCCCGTTGCCCCCGTTTTGTGGCAGCGAATTCAAATGCGAAATTGCCCTGATTTGGCAACTTTGCAGGGCCAGTTAAATGCTTACCACTGGGAACAGCCAACCCTAGTGATATTAGAATTAACGGGGCAGGTTGGTCCTGATATCGAGGCGGCTGCACGCTTTGGGACCTTAGAGGAAAGTTTACAGGCAAGTCGCAAAAGCCAGAGTGATTACTGGCCAGTGAAAGCCCAGATAACCACGAAGGCTCTTAGTCAAGAACGACCAGCACTGCCCGCTGATGTTGACTTGCAGGCGGCCATTAACCAGGTAGTCCAGCCAGCCAGCGTTGGTCAATGGCTTTCTGACCAGGCACCGACGTTTATCAGAGATTATTTTTATTCAAAAGAGGGTCAGGCCGACCTAGCCGGCCGTATCTACCAGGACCTAGTGGCAGGAGGACAGGATGAGGATTAGAACTATTCATATTTCTGGCTTCGGTCGTTGGTCGAATTTAACCCTGGCTGATTTGGCCGACTTCCAGGCTTTCTTCGGACAAAATGAAGCTGGAAAATCGACCCTCAAGGCCTTCATATTAGGCGTTTTATTTGGTTATAAAGGGCGGTCTAGTCAAAAATACGAACCCCGGTCGGGTGCAGCCTACGGTGGCTACCTCGATATTGAAATCAGCCAGGGTACCTATCGCATTCAACGAATGAACCGAACCCAGTCGGAATTAACGGTGGTCAACTTGGTCGATGGTCAGGCCCTGACCGATGGCGCGGGCTTTTTAAACCAATTATTTGGGCCGCTTGAACGAGTGGACTATGAGCAAATTTTTGCTTTCGATGCCAAAGACCTGCAGCTTGTCAACCAGTTAACGGGGCCTGATTTGGAAAAGCACCTGCTGACCTACACAAAGCCACGGGCGTCGAAGTGGCTAGTTTGGGCGACAGACCAGCAGAAGGAGGGGAGCCAACTCTTTGCTAAACAAAAAACGGGGAAGCGCCCGCTGAACCTCGCTAGTCAAGCCTACCAGCACCAGCAGGAAAGCCGCTTTAACCAGACGCAATCTTTGAACCAGTATCTTGAAAAAGGTAACCAGGTGGAAGCTCTGCAAAATAAGGTTGCGGACCAAGACCAGCAATTAACAGCAATTAAGGAGGAGCTAACAGTCGCTCAGGACCTATTATCCTATTGGGACCTTTACCAAGAGGCACTGGTTTTGGCAGCCACGGGGGCCGATGGTGGGCAGCTGGTCAACCATCCCTCACAAAAAATTAGTGTTGAAGACCAAGACAAGTTACAGCAATTGGCCCTGCAACTTGACTGGTTTAACCAGCAGCTTGCGGAAGCAAATGACCGCCGAGCTAAACTCAAAGATGGTCAGTTGGCCAACCTTAATCAAGCCGAAATGATGGACGTTTTACAGGAACTAGCCGAAACAAGTCAGGCCCTCAAGGGTCTGCTTGTACAAATCCAAAGTGCTGACCATCAGGTCACTCAGTTTAACCAACAATTCCGGGGACGGGAACCAAAACCACTTGATACCACTGATTTTCGCCTCCTACAGGAACGAAACTACTGGTTGGTTGGGGCAGTGGTCAGTGGCGCATTAATGGTTGGGGCTTTTTCCCTTAACTTAGGCGTCTCGGTTGAAGGCATTGTTGCCGTTACCACAGCTGTTACAGGTTATTTGGCTAAACGTCACCATGACCGTGTCGCCGCAGTGATGGCACCCTTTGCCCCATGGGATAAGGAAAGAATTATAGCCGGCCAGTACGAGGCTCTTTTGGCCCAGGATGCAAAAAAGCGGTCCAGTGACCTAGGCTACCAGGCTCAGACCTTGGCTGGCCATATCAGTCGACGCTTGAACCAAGTTGACTCTAAGCGCTTTGCCCGCTTTCAAGGCCAAGAATCAATGGAGGATAATTATCAAGACCTCCTAGCCGCAGTGGACCAAGCTAGTCAGTTGTATGGTTTGAATCCGGCTGCCGGGTTAAAGCGGCGGGTGGAAAAGGACCATGCGGCAGACCTCGAACACCAGCTCTATCAGGACCGGGACCAGGTCCAGGCCCAGTTGCAAAAAATTCTGCAACAAAACGGTTTAGTTTCGCTTGACCAGCTGTCAGCTGCTTTGGCTAGGCAAAATGACCAAACTAAAAACGAACAGCGGCTGGCAGATTTATACCAGCAGATTGGTACAGAGCGTCGAAAACGATTGGTCAAATATCGGAGCCGACCTGCCCTAGAGAAGGCAGTTGCTGCTTTGGTGGCAGAGCAAAAGAGCCTTGAATTTGCTAAGGAACAGGCCATCAAGCAGGTCCAAGCCCTGCAAGTTGACCAGGCCGCCCTGGTTTCCGAAAGCCAGTTCCAGGATTTGACCCAGGAAGTGGCCAACCAGGAGGCACGCTTGACTGAGGACTTTGGTCGATACCTAGAGAAGTCGCTCTTGCCGGCCTTGATTCAAAACATTTTTAATGGGCAGGACCAGGATTTGAGTACTAGTGTCCAAGACCAGGCGGGAACTTACCTTCACCGCTTGACACTGGGTCACTACCAAAAAATGCAAATTACGGAGAAACAGGTGCAGGTCTTTGACCGAGACAACGAATCCTTCACTTTGGCTGAATTGTCGACCGGGGCGGCGGACCAGGCCTATTTGGCCGTTCGCTTGGCCTTGATTACAAGCTTGCAGTTAACAGAAGATTTGCCCATCCTAGTCGATGACGCTTTTGTGAATTTTGATGAGAACCGTCAGGCTGAAGTGCTATCCTTATTACAGGACCTGGCAGGGGAACGGCAAGTCCTTTTCTGGACTTTTACCAATCAGGTAGCAGCAGACCAGGAGATTAATTTAGGAGAAATAAATGGCTAAGTTATTACTGCAGTACCATGAAAATGATGCGGTGGACGCCTTTGCCTTGTTGAAGAAGGCCGACGTTCGCCAAACCAAGACCGGCAAGGATTATCTGGCTTTGACCTTTTCGGATAGGTCGGGTGATATTCCTGGAAACCTTTGGGATGTGACGAAAGAGGGGATTGACCAGTTCCAGGCTGGTCGAGTCGTTAAGGTTACCGGTACCAGGTCAGCCTTTAAGGGCAACCCACAAATTCAAATCAGTCAGCTCCGCTTGACTGAAGATGGTGAGCCTAGTTTAGCGGCAGATTTTATCAAAAGTGCCCCCGTTAAGAAGGCTGATTTGGAAGCGGAATTAACGGATACAATCTTTAAGATTACCCAACCAACATGGAACCGCTTGGTTCGCCAGTTGTTTAAGAAGTTCCACGATGACTTCATGGAATTTCCGGCGGCCAAGACGAACCACCATGCTTTTGCCCGTGGGTTGGCTTTCCATAGCTTGTCAATTGCTCGTTTGGCAAATGCTGTCAGTGACCTATATCCTCAGTTGAACAAGGACTTGTTGCTAGCTGGAGCACTCCTTCACGACTTGGGTAAGGTGATTGAACTTTCGGGTCCAGCCTCAACGGAATATACCCGAGCCGGTAAGTTGATTGGTCATATCACTTTGATTGACGAGCAGCTAGTGTTGGCAGCTAATGAGCTCAAAATGGATTTGAACCAGGAAGATCTTCTGATTTTACGGCACGTTGTGCTGGCTCATCACGGGCTTCTGGAGTATGGGTCACCCGTTCGCCCTCAGATGATGGAAGCCGAAATTCTTCATCAGCTGGATGAGATGGACGCCTCAATTCAAATGATGACGGGCGCCATGGAACAAACCGAACCTGGCGAGTTCTCAAAGCGAATTTTCGCCATGGATAATCGGGCCTTTTACCGTCCGGAGAGTGTTCAAAGGGCAGCCGGTCCAACGGACAATGACCTGCCACCATTGCCGCCGGAAAACCCGGAAGCAGGTTCGCCAATCGACCCAACGGCACTGTTTTAAGCCTAAAAAGGTGGCGCGCGGTCTTAAGTAAAACGCAACAAAATGGGGGCTAAACCAAGTCTCGATAAAAGGGCTTGATTCGTGACTGCGAATACTTGGGCTAACCCAAAGCCCATCCACAATTCCAATGCACCAAAAAAGAGGATTCCAACTGGAATCCTCTTTTCTTTTTTTAATTGTTACTGTTTGATTAAACGCCAGCGGTTAAGTAACCTGACAAAGAGTTCTTCAAATCAGAATCTTTGATGCTAACATCATCCTTACGGAGAATCTTACCAACAATCTTTTGAATCTCAGTTGCATTGTTTGAATCGCTCAAGAAGTCGCTAGTTAACCTATCCTTCAACTTCTGCTCAACCTTGCTTTCGGCTGGCTTACTTGCCATCTTGTCAGTGCGGACAACATAGTAGTTTGAACCAGATGAAGGCTTAACAGGTGATGATGAGTAAGAACCTGCATCCTGGTTAAAGGCGGCCTTACGGATTTCAGAATCAACAGTGGTATTTGTTGAATCGAAGGCAGGCAACTGACCGGACTTGTTAACTTGTGTATTCTTTGATGAATACTGCTTGTAAACGTCATCCCATGAAGTACCGTTGTTCAAGGCATCGATGGCCTGTTGAGCGGTATCTTGGTCCTTGGCCGTAATCAAAGAAATCGTCGTCTCAGGGACGTAGTTGTTATAGGCGTCGTTCAACTTATCCTTTGAAATCTTGTAGTTAGCCTTAACTGCTGCATTCATCACAAGCTTTTCGCGCAGTGATTCTTTGTACTGAGTGTCCGTCAACCCTGACTGAGTCAACATAGTAGCAAATGAATCGCCATATTGAGCCTTGGCTGTTGTGTAGGCGTTGGTTACGTCTGATTTTGAAACCTGCGAACCGTAGTGCTTTTCCAAGACCTTATCAATCACCATTTGGGCGAAGACTTGCTTACCAGCAGACGAGGACTTCACCTTGTCGTAGTATTCTTCTTGGGTGATTTTACCGGCATCGGTCGTGGCCAGTGTCTTTGAAGTGGACAAACCGAGGTAGGCAACGCCAGCAACAAAGACGATGACGATGAATCCCCAGATAACTTTGCGGTGCATAAAATTAGTTTCCTTCCGAGTTGAAATAATTGATACAAAGACTATTTTATCACAGTTTTGAATCGTTCGACTGCGTTGCCTTCATTTTTTCTTGAACTTCCTTGATTCGATCGAGGTGAACTTGGTTTTCATATTGGGTGCGCTTGGCTGCCCGCTGTAATTTTGCCAAATCAGCTTGGTTTGCCTCGAGCGCTTTCGTTAAGACGGTGACTTGCTTTTTTGCCCGCTGACTGAGGCGCAAAATCGTCTTGAATTCCGTGATGGTTGCTTTTACTCGTGCAAATGCCATGGCCTACTCCAATTCTTTCTTAATATTTTGAGCGATTTCCTCGTAGCGGCTTTCGTCGTACTGGTCAGAATTGTCAATCGTTGGTGCTAGGGCATCATTGAGACAGTCACCATCGCGACGAGGAATCAGGTGCCAGTGAGAATGAATGACGGTTTGACCAGCTGAGGGACCATTGTTGGATGAGATATTGATACCGGTAATGGTTTTGTCGGCAGTCTTGATGGCGCGAGCCAAGACCGGCAACTTTAACAAAACCTTTTGAGCGATGTCATCATCGTAGGCGAAGATGTCATCGACGTGCTTTTTGGGAATTAAGAGCGTGTGACCAGGGGTAACCTGGGAAATATCCAAAAAGGCGAGTAAGTCGTCGTCTTCATAGACTTTATAAGAAGGAATTTCTCCTGCGATGATTTTGTCAAAGATATCTGCCATAATGGCCTCCTTTTTCCTGTATTGCTTTATTCTCTATTATAGCAAAATTCAGGCAAAACAACCGTTCTCAGACTAGAACCTGGTATAATAATGGCTATGGGACTATCAATTACAAAATTATATGGTGGCTATGCTGGCCAGGATGTCTTAAAAGACTTTTCTATCACGGTACCTGATGGGCAAATTGTCGCGTTAATCGGCTTAAATGGAGCCGGAAAGTCGACCACCTTCAAACATATTATTGGGGAACGCCCAATTCGAGCAGGGAAGGTTGTTTTGAACGAGGTGGACCTCGTCCAGAATCCAACCGCCTTTAAGGAGCAGTTGGCCTATATTCCAGAACAGCCAATCCTTTATGACGAGTTGACCCTAGCGGAACATATTCATCTAATGTTGGCCAGTCATGGTCTGGACGACCAGGCACATTGGCATCAGGCGATGACCTTGTTGGCAACATTCCGTTTGGATGATAAGTTGCACTGGTTGCCTAAGCACTTTTCAAAGGGCATGCAGCAAAAGGTGATGCTAGTGGCGGCTTTCAGTCTCGAAGCGCCATTAATGGTCATCGATGAGCCGTTCCTCGGTTTGGATGTTTTGGCCCAAAAGGCTTTGGTCCAACTAATGGAAGACCGAACCAAGGCGGGTGGTGCAATCCTTTTGACGACACATTTGCTGTCCTCGGCGGCAGCCTTTGTTGATCAATTTGTCTGGCTGGACCAAGGTGAGGTCCGTGAGCAGGCCAGTCCCGAAGAAATGGCAGCCAAGCACCAACTAACTCTTGCTGAAATGGATGAACTCTTTTCATGACGGCTGAAACTGAAAAACTGAACTTGAACCGGCTTTACAAGGACCGGTCAGTGGCTATTAACCGGCAAAATCGGCATTACCTTCGCCTGTTATTTAATGATCATTTTGTCGTCTTTCTCCTTATTGTAGTTGGTGCTGCCATTCTGGCCTTTCAATCATTAGCCAAGAAGTCCCTGGAAACGCCAATTGCTTTTTTACCATCCTATTGGCAGCTGGGCTTGATTGCCTGGCTGGTTCTGGGGCAGCAATTTGGGTCTTTTGTAACTTACCTTAAACCGGCGGACCGAGTCTTTCTAGCAGCTAGTGACGACTTTTTGACGAAAACCTATTTGAACCAAGCCTGGTGCAGGTCCTTTATCTTGGCTACCGGTTGGCAGGTTGCTTTTTTGGGTTTGGCCTGGCCAGTGATGAACCTCATTGGCCTTGGTCATCCGCTTGATTGGTCACTGTCCTTGCTCACCTTAGTGGCTAGTAAGGCCTTTATGCTCGTTCAGGCCCTTGACCGCCATGAGCGAGGAAACACCTGGACTGGATTTGACCAAACGAGAGCAGGCTGGTTAATTCGCCTTGCCATGCCATTTGTTTTGGCCTTGGCAATCGTTTTGCTACCTGATCCATGGCGACTTTGGATCTTGTCGGGACTGACGGTGATTTTAGTAGCGGTTGCGGTGGCTTGGTTCGTGCAACACCAAAAGGCGCAGCGGGCGATTGATTGGCATGTTGCTTTGACAACTAGTCAGCGGCACAGTCAGGCGGTCTGGCAGTTTTACGGTCTCTTTGCTCAGGTACCCAATCAGGGTGCGGTGGTCAAACGACGGGCCTACCTGGACAATTTGCTTGGCCGGTTCTCTTTTCAAAAGGAGCCGATGCGTCGGTTGTTCTGGATTAAGCTCCTGCGCGGTGGGGACGAGCTCGTCTTAGTTCTTCGCCTGGTTGTGGTTGGGCTGATTTTACTAGTGGTCTTGCCCAAGGATAGTTATTACCTGCAGGCGGCGGGGATGGCAGTGTTGATCTACTTGATTAACTTCCAGCTGCTGCCGGTCTTTGAAAAGACGCGGGTGGTGCTGTGGTCACGGTTAGCCTTCGCGGATAAAAATCAGCAAGAAAAAACCTTCTTGGTTGTCCTGGCCGAAATCACTAGTACCGTGACTGGCTTGACCTTCTTGATGATGTTGCTGATAGCGGGTCCTGCGGCTGCTTTAGCTGTTTTGGCAGGCGGTCTGCTCTTAGCCTTAGTTCTTTATGGGCTTTGGCTTCCAAAAACTTTACACAAAAAGAATTAAAAGGAAATACTTATGCATTTACGTTCAAAACCATGGGCCAAACCTTGGCTTGAAGCTCACACTGATTTGGTCATTGACCAGGAACACGCACAAAAGTTACGTGGTCACTGGCAAGAAATTTTTGACCAAGACCAACCAATTCACGTTGAAATCGGTTCCGGAAAGGGTCAATTCATTATGGAAATGGCCAAGAAGAACCCGCATATCAACTATATTGGGATGGAAATTCAAGAAACGGCTGTGGCGATTGCTGCCCGCAAGTCTTTTGAAGCTGTTGGTATTTTGCCAAACCTGCGTTACCTTTACGGAAATGGTTCAGGAGTGGAAACTTATTTTGAGAAGGATGAAATCCAAAAGATTTACCTAAACTTCTCTGATCCATGGCCAAAGTCACGACACGAAAGCCGTCGTTTGACTTATAAGACCTTCTTGTCTTCTTACCGAGCAGTTTTGCCAGAGGGTGGGGAAGTCGAATTTAAGACGGATAACCGCCACCTCTTCGAGTATTCTTTGGTTTCCTTCATGGACTTTGGGATGCGCTGGACGCCAGAAGACTATACCTTGGACTTGCATGCTGATGTTGACAAGGTTGAAGGCAACGTTGAAACGGAGTATGAACAGAAGTTCATGGCCTTGGGTCAACCAATCTATAAGGTGAAGGCTCACTTTTAAAAAGTAGTAAAAACGACCGTAAGGTCTTTTTTTGTAGGCTGCAAATATTTTCAAAAATTTCAATAATTAAGCTGCTTTGAATAATTAAGACCAACAACTTACCAATCTGATAGGACAGTGCTTGGTTGCCAAGAGAATTTGGTATATTTAGGGATTGCCTGGCTGCTGCATAAAGCGTTACTTAGTATAGAAATTTCGTTAAAAGTTTAGCTGTCTTGGGGGAAATATTGGTACTAGTATGAAAAAAATTGCTTTGAACTTAACTTAGTGAGGTGAAGTAAAAAAATCCTCTGACTAGCTTCGACCGAGGACCACGGTGGGCGACCGATTAGTTGGCTAGTAAGAGGATTTTTATGTGGGGCTGTGCTTTTTTAAAGGAAGTTCCTGGTGTTACGGAAACCATCAATCGCAAGTTTTGCTGACAACTGGTCAGGAAAGCGCTGAACGTGCAAGTTGACAATGCTTGAGTTCGCAAAAAGTTCTACGCGCTGAACAAGATAATGAGGGGTATTGACGCCAGTTGAAAGTGAAATGATGTCACCTCGTTGGGGCGTGATTGGTAATTGAACATCAGTCTCTACACGGGCTGAGGCAAGAATGAAATTGTACTGAACCATTAGTTGTTCCTTTCGTAGCTTTGATTGATGACCTGTTATTATGAACGAATTGGCTACAATCATTGTATTTGTTTTTTGATTGAATGTAAAATATTTCCAGTAACAAAAGTTATTTTTAACATTTATCTGTCGATTTTAAAAAAATAATTGACACGTCTTGTTGTTGGTAGCTTTGCACTAAATTGGACAGGATTATTGTTCAAGATTTAAAAAGCTGGTCAGAAAATATCTGACCAGCTTTTTGATTTAACATTTAGAAAATGAATGTCCGGTGTTTCTGCTGAATTTCAACCTTACAGGTCCGAATGATTTGATCGACCTGGAAGGGATAAGTCTAAGACACCTAAGTTGTCCTTGTTTTCTTCACCAACGATAGCGGCTGCTTCACCATTTTGATCAAAATAAACACGCTGATTGCCCAATTGACGCCAACGTCCGCGTGAATTTTCAGGTGCTAAATCTTGGTTATGTTCATGCATTCGTTCTTGAATCCAGCAATTTAAGCCAGAGTCAATTCGGGTAGCAAAATTACCGTAAGCATTTGATGAACTGACAATGCCAACGACTTGGTTGAACGAATTAAGCATTGGGCCGCCACTATTACCGTTGGTCCAATTCACGTTAGTGGTTAATAATTGCCGACCGGTGATTGCCGCAACGGTGCCATAATCAACGTACATTCGATTTTCTCGATTTTCTGGTTCAGCAGTCCTTCCAGGACCAAGTGTCGCTGGGAAACCAATGACTGAGACAATTTCACGATTTACATCTTGAGGGCGAAATTCGGCTAAAGGTAGTGTTGGAGCCCCTTGTACTGGTTGGTTTAAGTGAATAAGTGCAATGTCATTATCGCCTGCATCGCCACCGGGGCGTAGTGCTGCTTCAAAGTATTCGCCCGGAATGGAAACAGTTTGACCATGATAATACCAACCAAACGGGTATCGTTCTGCTGTAGCACCGGACTCACCACCATAGGCTGGCCGAATAGACAGTGAACTCGGATTAATTAACTGTCGTGGCCAATCAGCATTATTATCACTTTCACGTAAAACGACATGGGCGGCAGTTAAAACCGTATCGGGGGCAATAAGCACGCCACTGGCGGAATCGCCTGTTTCACCATCAACAATAAATACAATTGAAGAAAAGGGCGCTTGTCTTGTATCGGGAACCTTTCCTTTTTGAAACTTCGCGGCGTCAAAAACATAGGCATCCGCATAATTGCTTGTCATCTGCACGCCTAGTAACATGGTTAAGGTTAGTGCACCTAATCGTCCCCACTTTTTCAAATTATTCATCATTTCTCCTTTATTAAATAATCGTGCAACAAGGTTTGCTTGATAGAGGCTACCGGAGAAGAGGGAGCCACCCGAAAGATATTTGCTGGGATAGGCGAACAGGCTGTGTTTTTCTTTTAGTGAAATGGGGTGAATTCAATTTATGTTTTTTTGATTTTTGCATCCTATCACCTCCTTATCTGCCTTCAATATAGCACGTCCTAAAAAGGCGCGTGATGACTGGTATGAAGGGATTTTTGACTAATTGGCGCCTTGGAAATAGGATATAGCATTAGATCAAATTCGGTCAATATTATTCTATTTTTGAATAAATTTGATAGGTGAATAAGAGTGGCCTTCAGAGGGCGGTTAACTTTGCTATCTTGACTAGAGCAATAATGCTCTAGACATTATAAAAAATAAAAAACACCTCGATTCAGAAATGAACCGGGGTGTTTTTGCTGAGTACCGCAAAAGTATTGCGCAATCGTTATCAATGCTGATACATTAACACATCCAATGCACTGAGGGGGAGTCGAACCCTCGACCTGCCGGGTAGAAACCGGCTGCTCTATCCAGCTGAGCTACCAGTGCAAATAACAAAAATCTAACACTATTAAGAATAGCAAAAAAGAGGCAAAATTACTATTAGAATTTTGCTAGGCAGAAAAAGAGAAAGTTCGTTCGCTGATTGTTACAGGGAAATCCTTGTTATCTAGAGGCTCATCACTGATAATTGTGGGTACAGACATAAAAGGAGATAGAAATGTTAACTTATTTTTATTTGGCCGTGGCCATTATCGCCGAAACGACTGGTACGACTTTGATTGGCAGTACGGCTGGTTTTACAAAATTGTTACCGACAATTTTGACTCTTAGCTGCTATGCCCTATCCTTCTACCTTTTGGCGCTTGTCGTCAAATCGATGCCCGTTTACCTCGCTTATGCAATCTGGTCTGCAAGTGGTATACTAGTTGTCACGTGCTTAAGTGTTGTCTTGTTCAACGTGCATTTGAACTGGCAAACAATCGTTGGCCTGACCTTTTTGGTCCTAGGGGTGGTTTTGGTTAACATCTTTGGCAACGTACATT
Source organism: Gorgythion begga (assembly GCA_018250975.1). Lineage (NCBI taxonomy): Eukaryota > Metazoa > Arthropoda > Insecta > Lepidoptera > Hesperiidae > Gorgythion > Gorgythion begga. The sequence goes on from DWTH01000020.1 coordinate 13,236, forward strand.
AAAATGTTCGGGGAAGACTTTCCCTGAGCCGTTGGAGGAGTTTTATGAGTAACGAACAATCGACGTCTGGTTATACATGGCAGGACGTAAAGACGAACATGAAACAGATTTTCACCTGGTCTTATTATAAAGAGGGGTTTTCTGGTTGGGATAAGCAATCTTACATCTGGTTGGCAATTGGTCTAGTAGTCATTTTGGCTACCGGTTTCCCACATGGTTTGGAAGCTTTATCGATTTTGTCTATGATTGGTGGAGCAATCGGTTTCGCTTGTACTTTGGCTATTACGGCCAACAAGCGAATTAACGGCTTGCTTGGTTTTATCTCAGCAATTCTGATTTCTATTGTCGCTTTTCACTCAAAAAACTACTCTGATATCGTGATGCAGATGGTTTATGTGGTGTCATTGGATTTGAATTTCATGTTCTTCGGTAATGCTTGGCAAAACCGGAAAATTAAGGCGATGAATACGAACGGCTGGCTGTTGGCCTTGGTAACGTTCGTAGTGGCGTTCTTCTTGCTTTTCATGATGGATACACACTTGCTGATTTCTCCACGGCCATGGCTTGATGCCTTCTCTGCTGCGATTGGTGTAACAGGGGCTGGATTAACGATTGCCAAGTTCCACTCACAGTATTGGATGTGGACGTTGCAAGGCTTAATGTCAGTGACTCTTTGGGGCGTAACGGCATTGCAGGGGGACGCTAACTGGGTCTTGTTTGCAACTTATATCCTTTATTTAGGAAACGATGTGATTGGCCTGTTCTTCTCGCCATGGTCACGAGCTACTAAGGCAGCTGATGCTAAATAAGGCTTGGTAGCTGTCATATTTTTACCAACACAAAAGGCCGATAATTGTCGTTTAGGACAATTATTCGACCTTTTGTGTTAATTTACTTGATATTTAAGTCAATTTAATTCTTTGTTGTTATAATCAAGACAAGTTGAATCGCTTTATCCTTTTAAAGATTGGAGAAGTTACATGACTAAGAAGTTAACGGATGCTCGTGTCTTACGTTCAAGGCAGGTTCTTCGTTCAGCAGCGATTGAATTATTATCAAGAACAGATCGTTTCTCAATTGCCGAATTACTGTTGAAGGGTCGCGTGACTCGTGGAACCTTTTACCGACACTATAATAATAAGGCGGACTTGATCAATGATGTCAATCGGGAACTTATTCGTCAGTTTACGGAAAAGACTGAAGGAAAGTTTCGTGTACGTGAAGTGTTGGAAGTTATTTCGGAGCAAGGAATATTCTATAATGCCGTTTTGAATAACGGTCAGGATAAGTCTTTAATGGTTGATTTAATGGCTGCGCTACGCGAACAACGTGATCGGGCCTTGGCTGATGTAAGTGATGAAAGATTAAAGAAACACTTGATTTATCAATGGGAAATCATTGTCGCTGGTTTTTGGGCTTGTGTGTCTTTGTGGCTACAAGATTCGATGGCGCTGACCTATGATGAAATTCTCGAAGAATTTCGTGAAATTTGGCGGGTAACGATGACGAGGACGAAAAAGACGGGATTATTACTTTTTGATTTTGACGTTTAGTTGCTAATGACGCAAAATTAAATAAATCTAAATTAGTGGAAGCACATTGGAATTATTGCTTCGATTATGCGTCAAAACGGCTAAAAATAAAGATTTCCTTGATAAAACCAGGGAACTTTGATAAACTTAATTAGTTGTTAGCGCAGCTACAACCACACATCTCAGGTTCAAGAAGCTAGCGATAGCCGCCTCGAGATGGTGAGTCTAAGTATAAAAGGAGAATTCAATAATGGCCTACGCAATTATTGTTACTGGCGGCAAGCAATACAAAGTCGCTGAAGGCGATACCATCTTTGTTGAAAAGTTGGACGCACAAGAAGGGGACAAGGTTGTTTTCGACCAAGTCGTCTTGACTGACTCAAAGATCGGTACCCCATTTGTTGATGGTGCTAAGGTTTCTGGAACTGTTGAAAAGCAAGGGAAGGAAAAGAAGGTTGTTACTTTCAAGTACCGTCCTAAGAAGCATTCCCACACAAAGCAGGGACACCGCCAACCATATACACGCGTGAAGATTGATTCCATCGCGTAATCATCACTGTTAAAGGAGAATAGACTTATGTTGATGAATCAAGATAACTTGCAACTCTTTGCCCACCACAAGGGGGGTGGATCATCTGCCAACGGTCGTGACTCAGCTGGTCGTCGTTTAGGTACGAAGGTTGCTGATGGACAAGCCTTGACTGCTGGTTCAATCATTTACCGCCAACGTGGAACGCACATCTACCCAGGTCAAAACGTTAAAAAGGGTGGCGATGACACACTTTTTGCTTTGACTGACGGTGTTGTTAAGTTCGAACGCAAGGGTCGCGACAAGCGCCAAGTTTCCGTTTATACTCGGGAAGAATACAATCAGTTACTTGCTAACGCCTAACTAATTGGGAAAAACAGCTTTGGCTGTTTTTTTTTGCCCAAATTTTTGCATTATTCGGTTTTTTGAAACATTGGACGAGCATTTTGTATTTCTTAAAATAAAATGAGAACTTTCTTTTAGAGAGCTTCGAAATTATGGTACAATAACCGCAAGATATATTAAAATTTGGAGGGTCATACCGTGGGATTTTATGAAGAACGTTTGAACAAGTTTCAAAAGCTGTTGAAGAAGTTGGACTTGCAGGGAATGATTATTTCTAATGCCTCGAACTTGAACTACCTGATTGGTTTTGGTGGGGTTCCTAGTGATGGTGTCTTGGTTGTATCATTGGCTGATGCCGCTTTCATCACGGATGCTCGTTACGAAAACGAGTATGTTGGTACGTTACCACAGGGTGTTTCACTAAAGGTTACGCGTCAATACTATGAAAAGGCTGTGGAAATTGTTCGCGAGTTTGGAATTGAAAAGCTGGGCTTCGAATCTGATTTGCCATACGCTTTCTATGAAGAATTGGACGATTTGTTGCCGGCTAACGTTAGCTTTGACGCCGTTCCTGGCGCAGTTGAAGCGTTGCGTGAAACAAAGGATGACCAAGAAGCTGATGCTTTGCGTAAGGCTGCTCAAGCATCAATTAAGGCCTTCAATGCTTTGTTGAAGGAAGTTAAGGTTGGGATGACTGAAAAGGAAGTTGCCAACCGCTTGGATGTCTTGCAAAAGGAGTTTGGGGCGGAAAAGCCTTCCTTTGAAACGATTGTCGCTTCTGGCTACCGTTCAGCGATGCCACACGGAATGGCCAGTGATAAGAAGTTGGAAGCTGGTGAATTGGTTACTGTTGACTTTGGTTACTACGTTGATGGCTACACATCTGACGTTACTCGGACGTTTGCCTTGGGCGAAGTTGATCCTGAATTGAAGAAGATTTATGAAATCGTCAAGGAAGCCAACGAAAACACGATTGATGTTTTGAAGGCTGGTATTTCAGCTTCTGAAGTTGACCGCGTTGCCCGTGACTTTATCACGGAAAAGGGTTACGGTGAAGAATTCCAACACTCAACTGGCCACGGCGCTGGTTTGGATATCCACGAAGGTCCATATCTTTCATCACGGTCAAGTGATGAAGTTCAGGTTGGTAACCTTTTGACGGTTGAACCTGGAATTTATTTGGCCGGCAAGGGTGGTGTCCGGATTGAAGACGATGTCTTGATTACAAAAGATGGCCATGAAGTCTTGACTGCTGATTTGCCAAAGGACTTGATTGTTTTACCAGTTGACTAATTTGTATAAGTGATTTCAATAAAGACCGAACTCGGATGTGTTCGGCCTTTTTAATTTTGGAAAATAACTTAGTGATTTAATTTAACTAGGTAATGAGATTTATTTAATTTTTATCACAGAAGGCGTATTGCGATTCGACGATTTAGACCTTATTTTTTGTGGATACTTTTTTGATAAAAGCTTTCTGAAAAACGTCCTTTAATGATAAGATAAGATGAACGGGGGTAAGCTATGGAAGCCATACAATTACGACACACCAATGATTTGCATTCGCACTTTGAGGCATGGCCACGCATACGTCGCTTTTTGCTAGCTGAAAAGACTGCGGATACAACTTTTAACTTCGATATTGGTGATGCTATTGACCGCTTCCATCCGCTAACCGACGCTACTTTGGGCAAGGCGAATGTCGACTTGATGAATGCTGCTCACTATGACGCTGTTACGATTGGTAATAATGAAGGTTTGGGCATGGCCCATGCTGATTTGAATCATTTATACGATCAAGCAAATTATCCGGTGATTCTGGCGAACTTGAAGGAATTGCCAGGGGAAAATCAGCCTGCCTGGGTAGAACCTTACAAGATATTGACCACTAACAATCAGACGAAGGTGGCCATTATTGGTTTGACGGCTCCCTATCAAATGACTTACCGGTCATTGGACTGGCAACCGCTACCGGTTGAAGACGTTTTGGACGACTTGGTGCCAAAACTGAGAAAAGAGGCTGACTTGGTGATCTTGCTTTCGCACTTGGGATTACCAACCGACCGTGATTTGGCTGAAAAATACGATTTAGACGTGATTATTGGGGCACATACGCACCATGTTTTGCCTGATGGTGAAATGGATCACGGTACGTTGTTGGCGGCTGCTGGACGTTATGGCGACCATACTGGCCAAATTGATTTGGTTGTAGACGACCAGCATCATGTGGTTTCGAAACAGGCACGAGCCATTCCGCTCGGTGAATTAGCAACCGAACCTGGTGATTTAGCCGAAATTCAGGCTCTTCATGATCGAGGGGCAGAGCTGGAAGAAGAAAAGAAAATTGTTCATTTTAACCAGGAACAAACAGTTTCTGATCAGGGACAGGCCTGTTTGGCTGCCTTGAAGGAGACGACGGGATTGCCCGTTGCCTTTTGTTCTTCTGGCCTGTTCTTACAGGATTTGCCGGAAGGAACGGATACGGCTGAAGACTTCCTAGAATCCATGCCACATGCGATTCACCCAATGGTGACGACTTTAACTGGGGCGGAATTGATGGCCTTGACCGCTGAGTTTCAAGAGCGGCGCACTGATTTGGTCAATCAAAAGATGAAGGGATCTGGTTTCCGCGGTAAGGTCTTTGGCCACCTATTGATTGATGGCCTTGACCGTGATGATGACGGCCAATTGCGGTATGCGGGTCGGGTAGTTGAACCGGAAAAAGCTTATCAAATTGCAACCTTGGACCATTATCGCTGGATTAACTTTTTTCAAGTGTTGGATGAGGCGCCCGCTAAAATCAATCAAAAAATTTTTCTGCGAGAATTACTCGCACAATATTATCAAAAACATGCCCAGTAGATTGAAGAGCTACTAGTGGCTGAAGAGGAATTATGAACCACGAAAGTCTTAAAGAACGGACAATTACCCAACAAGCTGAGCGTGAAAAAGAATTTCAGGTCAGCGTTTTTGGGGATGAAATTACTATTGATGGGTTGAAGTTGACTTTGCAGGAAAACTTCAAGGATGCCTTTGATGCGAGCAAATTAGCAATCCGCTATACGCCACTTTTAAAGCAGTATGACTACATTGTTGGTGACATTTCGGCAGACCAATTGCGCTTGCGCGGTTTTTACCAAGAAGACCGGGAGGTGACTGCTGACCAAAAAATCAGTGCTTTGGCTGATTATCTGTATGAATATGTTAATTTCGGTGCCCCTTACTTCGTCTTATCGAATGCTGCTCCGGCCTTCCGTCCTGTTAGGGTTCATGATTTCTTAGCCGACTGGGAGGCTGCGAACCCTAAAAAGCCGGCACGCAAGCCATCAAGTCCAAAGAAACCCACTAATGGCCGTAAAACTGCTAAGGTTTCCAGTGGTCGCAACCAACGCCCAAGCAACAGGGGTGGACAGGATAGTGACCAAAGAAAGAATAGCAGTGGTTCGGCTAAGCGTGGTCAAAACGGAAACGGCTCAAGGCGGAATAATAATCAACATCGCTTTAAAAAGATTGAGCGGAATACCAATGAGGCGGTTCAAGAATCATCTAATCAGAAGCAGGGGGGAGAAACTGCTAGTCAAGACTTGGCTAAGAAGGAGTCGAAAGCTAATAACCGTCACCGCAATCAACAGCAGAAGGCCAAGCAGGCTGGTGGACCAAGACGCAAGCGTCAAGGAACGAAAGGCGGTCAAGGTAGTGGTCAACTCCAAAAGTCTAAGATTCCAGGTCAAAATCGTCAGGATGGATTCAACCAGAAGAATACTCACCAAGGTCAAAGTGCCAAGGCGGGCCAGGCTGGTAAGAATTCAAAGTTGCAACGGGCAAAGCAAGGCAATAACATTTCAGCTAATTCGGCAAAGCAAACTTCCGTCCCTTCAAAGGGTAAAAACACACAATCTCGGGCAAAATCAGCCAATAATAAGCGTTCCTTTACGATTAAGGAACGACAATAATAAGTATAAAACCAGTAATCGATTACGATTACTGGTTTTATTTTGACAATCGAAGTATTTCTTGTTAATATTTTAGTTACCCATTCAAAATAAATAGGGTTACTAAACAAAGAGGAGCATGTTGATGACAACAACATCACGTTTACAAGACTTAACGAAAGGCGCTGTTTTTGTTGCGTTATTAATGGTTTTTGCAATGATTCCAGGAATTCCGCTAGGCTTCCTACCGGTACCAATCGTACTCCAGAACTTAGCCGTTATGCTGGTGGTCCTTATCTTAGGGCCAAAACGAGGAACGATGGTAATGACCGTTTTCTTGCTTTTGGCAGCGATCGGTTTGCCTGTCCTTTCCGGTGGTCGAGGTGGTTTAGCCGTCTTGACTGGTCCAACAGCTGGTTATATCTGGGCTTGGTTGCTTTTCCCGGCCGTTTACTGGGGTTTGAATCGATTGGTTTTTGGTCATCGAAACTTAGCCAAACCGGCTTGGTGGCAGAGTGTTATTTTACTAATCATCGTTGATTTGATTTTGGACTTTGGCATGGGAGCCGCTTGGCTGCACTTCAACCAGGGGCTTGGCTTCTGGTCTGCCTACTGGGTAAACATGGCCTTTGTACCTGGTGATTTACTGAAAATTGCTCTAGCAGTCTTTTTAGATCAGGCTCTTTGGCAGGCGAATCAGCATTAAGGTTTTAGTGGTTGCGGTGTGGCTGCTTTGCGGCCGTACTAGTCGGTGACGATTGGAAGGAAGACTTGATGAAGAAACAGGAACTCAGTACCAAAAATCGAGTTTTAGCTATTTTATTAACGCAACCTGGTGTGTATTTTTCTGGCGACAGCTTGGCCCAGTCCTTGGATTTATCACGTGAATCAATCTGGAAGGCCGTGCGGTCGTTAAAGGCTGACGGCCATCAAATTGCGAGTCGCAAGAAGGCTGGCTATGCTTACTTACGCAGTCAGCAAGTGGATGCTTTCGTGCTAAATCAGTGGCTGCATTTTTTGGGTTCTGATTTGGCTGAAAACCAGCAGCCAATGGTGCAAGTTTTTGAACAAATTGGTTCTACCCAGGCCTATGCTAAGGACATGGTTGCCAAGCAGCCGTTGATAAGACCGGCCTTGTTGGTTGCTAGAGAGCAAAGTGGTGGCTATGGTCGCCAGGGTAGAACGTTTTATTCGCCAAAGGACCGCGGGTTATACGTTTCGTTAGCAATGCCTGTACCGGTTGGCACACAATTAGCACCGAGTCTCTTAACGACATCGGCCGCTGTTGCTCTAGTTCAGGGACTGCAAACTTTTTTCCCGGCCGCTCCCTTTCAACTAAAATGGGTCAATGACCTGATTTTACATGACCATAAAATTGGTGGCGTGATTACGGAGGGGATTTTTGACTTTGAGAGCCAACAATATTCGGCTGTGATCCTTGGCTTTGCCATTAACCTAATGCCAGGTGCTTTTCCAGATGGACTCGAGTCCAAGGCGGGGACAGTACTGGCAGATGGTGAAGCTGATTTGGACTTAAATGTGATTTTGGCTCAATTGATTGTTAACCTCATAAAAATGACGGATACCTACCAAAGCGGTGCGTATCTGCCGGCGTATCGAGAGCTTTCCTTATTGATTGGTCACACTATAACTGTTAAGGTTGGTACAGATGAAAAAACTGGGATAGTCACCGGTATTAGCGACCAGGGTGGTTTAATCATGGTCGAGGATGCTACGGGTCAACAGCAGACGCTTTATGCGGGTGAGGTGACCAAGGTTAAACTCCTGGAAAACTTAAATTTGTAGGAAAGAGAACTGCCGACATGGACTTTGTATTTGCTTCGAATAATTCTGCTAAGACTAAGGAAATGGCCGTTTTGGCTCAAGAAATGGGTCATAGCGTAGCCAATTATCGAGATATTTTGGGAAAGGAATTGGCTTTTCCGGAGGAAACGACCGATTCACAGTTAGAGAATGCAAAGGCCAAAGCAACTTTTATTCACCAGTATTTACCGGATGATTGGATTTTAGCCGATGACACCGGTCTGTACTTGCAGGCTTTTCCCGACCGTTTTGGCGTGACCTCTTCGCGTGAATTTAAGAGCTTGAATGTGATTGGTAAGGAAGCCGAGATTAACTATATTTTGAGCCTTTATGATCAAGGGCAGGATCGGTCGGCCTACCTTTTGGCTGTTTTGGCCGCCTGCAGCCCGGCCGGTCAACTGTATACTGGTGCCGGCAAGGGTGGCGTTAAGATTGCTACGGAGGCACGACGTGGGGACTTAATTGGCGGATTGGATGACATTATGGAGGCCGAAAATGGTCTGACTTTGTCCGAAATGACCATGTCCGAATTAGTTACCTATCACGACCGTGCCCGAGCTTTGACTCAGGTTTTACAGGAAATTAAAACGGCAGAATAACCGAACTCTTTTTTAAAAATCAGAAAGTAACACTGGACCGATTGCCACTGTGTTGATACGAACGATGAAATTTGATGAACAAGTTTCGGGAGTCATATCTATGGTGGTGTCGGTTTTTTCTTTTGGTAGATTTCGTGGAAGATTTTCATTGAAGACCTCGATTTTTGAAAAAGACAGCTAATCATGCTAAAATAGTAAGGTTGATTTTACTGGGCTTTTAAAAAGCCGAAAGGAGGGCTTATGACAACTGCTAAGAGTGCATTTTGGCAAAAGATTGTAGATGAAGCCAAAGATGAAAACGGGAACAAGCGACCATTCTTTTCAATGGCACCAATGGAAGCGGTCACGGATACAATTTTCCGTCGCGTGGTTGCCAAAGCTGGTGGGCCGGATGTGTATTATACGGAGTTCACGAACGCTGCATCAATGGTTCACCCTGAGGCAAAGTTTTCCGTTCAGGGTCGGTTAGCGGTTGCTCCGGGCGAAAAAATGCCGATTGCTCAAATCTGGGGATCAAAGCCAGAAGTGATTGCTGGAGCAGCCAAGTTGCTTCCTGAAATGGGTTATCAGGCCGTTGATTTAAACATGGGTTGCCCAGATGGCACAGTTATCAAGAACGATGCCGGCTCTGATTTGATTCGCCATCCGGACCGAGCTAAGGCACTAATCGCTGCAGCCAAGGAAAGTGGTTTGCCCGTATCTGTGAAGACGCGGTTAGGCTTTTATAAAGTCGAAGAGTACCACGACTGGTTGACGATGATTTTCGAACAGGACGTTCAAGTGCTGACGATTCATTTGCGAACTCGGAAGGAAATGTCAAAGGTTGAGGCTCACTTCGAGTTGATTGATGACATTATTGCCATGCGTGATCGGTTGGCACCGGATACACTTCTCCAAATCAATGGGGATGTCAAGGACTACGAGCACGGTTTGGCTTTGGCAGCCGAACATCCTGGTATTGATGGGGTGATGATTGGCCGTGGCGTCTTAAACGACCCATACGCCTTTGAACCAGGCCATCAGGACCACACTTTGGCAGAATCAATCGCTCTTTTGGAATTGCAATTGGATTTGTTTGATGAAGTGAATAAGACGGCTTCTATCAAGAACTTTGAAGCATTGAAGCGTTACTTTAAGATTTACCTGAGGGGCTTCCCTCATGCTTCTCAGTTGCGCCAATTGCTGATGGAAACTCACGCAACCGATCAAGTGCGGGCTTTATTGGCAGAACACGTTGGTGACCTTTTGCAGACTCCTGCACGTTAAGGGATATCATCATTGTGATTGGTTAAGCCGCGATGAGATAAGCCAACAAATTAAGACGTATTATTTGAATAAGTAAAAAGGATTGATACCCCGTATTTTCTCGGTATCAGTCCTTTTAAGTTGCTTTTAAATTATGGTAGTGAATTCATTTTTAATGAACTCATTAGGTGTGGTAAATCGGTGCCTTTTTATTTTTGCATGGTATTGAATAAATCGGTAATAAATGTCTAAAAACAGCTTTATATCAATGTTTTCGAGGGTTTTATGCTATAGTATTTGTATAGCAAACAAGCGTGGATGGTGGCTATCCTTTTTCAAAGGAGGTGGTGCGTATGGTGTTAAAACCAACAATCACATTCTAAGAAAGGGGATGCCAGGGTGTCGGTGACGATTGCCTTACAATTAATGCTGGCTTTCGGAACTTTTGTTCTGATATTGCTAGGATTAGTGATTGAGCTTATTAAATTAAGCCAAAAAAAATAACCATCACAGGCTTTGACGAGCTGATGGTTATTTATAACTAATCAGATAGCCACCGTTTTACGGGTTTGCTAGAAAGCGTTGTAGTTGTAGCTACAGCGCTTTTTCCACAACACCATTATAACACCAAGATGTTCGAGTGCCAACAGGACGGTTGGAATGTTTGTTAAAATGCACATGGACGTTGTGAACGATTTGAATTTTCGTTTTAATTAATGCTACAATGGCAGTATTGAATAAAAAACTTTGGTTGAGGTCATACTCAAGGCGGAGCCTAACGGGGGAGTTAGGTTTACTTGGAGTGGGCCTTTTTTCTTTGCTCATTTCAAGCTGACTAGGCTATAAATGTGGAGGAAGAAAATGACGATTTGGACATTTGGATTGATTTTGTTTGGGGCTTTGATGATGTCTTGGCTAGCGGAGCGCTTGCGACTGCCGACTGTTGTTGGTCAAATTGGTGCGGGGATTATTTTGGGACCAGCAGGTTTTCATCTGCTGTCTGCTAATCATAGCTTAGCCACATGGGCAGAGGTCGGAGTTTTGCTCTTAATGTTTTTGGCCGGCATTGAATCTGATCTTGGATTGTTAAAGCGCCATGCCCGACAGGCGGTAACGGTTGCTCTAGCCGGGGTGGTAACGCCCTTTGTGGTCTTTTTGGTACTGGGACTGACCTTGGGGATGACCGATGAAAAATCTCTTTTTTGGGCGGTGCTGTTCTCGGCCACATCCGTTTCAATTACGGCGCAAATTTTGACTGAGTATCATCAGGTCAAATCAGACGCCGGAGCGACCATCTTGGGAGCAGCCGTTTTAGATGACATTTTGGCAATTTTGATGTGGACGGTCTACCAGACGATCTTTGGAATTGGCGAAAAGATTCAGTGCCCCTTATGGTTCACCATTTTATTGATGGTCATGTTTTTGCTTGTGTTAGTTTCAGTTTTGCTTTACGTATTGCCAAAAATTTTGCCAGCAATCGGTCGCTTGTCGCTACCGGGGGCTGTTCTGAATTTTGCACTGGTAATCGTTTTACTCAGTGCAACCTTGTCAGAGAAAATTGGACTTTCGGGAGCCATCGTGGCCTTTGTTGTCGGCGTGCTCTTTTCTCGGCAGAAATCAGCCGCGGCGATTGAATACGGCGTCACTTTAGTTGGTCAAACTGTCTTTATTCCGATTTTCTTTGTTAATATCGGGTTAAAGGTTACACTCGTTGGCCAGTTAGCTAATCTGCCGTTGATTGCGATTTTGACAATTTTCGCGATTTTGACGAAGTTCTTTGGGGCCTACTTTGGAGCTCGGCTAGTCAAGGTGCCGGTTGGCGATGCTCGGGTTGTCGGTGTTGGGATGGTCTCACGTGGTGAGATGGCCATTGTGATTGCTGATTTGGCACTGTCAGCTCATGCGTTGAGTTCGGGTCATTATGCGATGTTGACGATCGTCATTTTGTTAACGACAATTTTCACGCCAATCGCCTTAAAACCATTATTAAGAAAATAAGTGGACTGATAACTTGAATAACCATTGGTTTATGGGACGTGAAATCAGCGAAAATGAAATAAGTTAACTGATAGGAAATGTTTTGTTCCTTTTCAGGAGCATGTAACTAAAAAATGGCTGCACATAAGGCCGAGTTTTCTCGGCCTTTTTTTGCTAAAAAAGGCTTGGTTTCAGTCTTTTTAAAGGTTCGCTTTTTGTCGGCCTATGCTATAATGAGTCTATGCGATTAACTAGACAAGATGTGACAAAAATTTTACAAAAACACGACCTACTCGTCAGTGAACCAACTGATGATTTGGTCTTTGACCACCTTCATTATGACACCCGTCAGGTCCAGGACCAGACGCTCTTTGTTGTCAAAGGGGCCTTTAAGGCGGAATACCTTGCCGGGGTCGATGGTGTGACGGCCTTGGTGACTGACCATGATTTGGGTACTGATTTACCCCAGTGGTTGGTGACTGATAGTCAAAAGGCTTTATCAGTGTTGGCGATGGCCTACTTTGATTACCCGCAAGACCAGCTTTGGATTGGTGCCTTTACGGGAACCAAGGGGAAGACAACGGCTGCTTACTTTGCCTATACGATGCTGAAAGAAGCAACTGCGGGGAAGACGGCATTGTTTTCAACGGTCGATCGGATTGTTGGCCCAAATCCAGCGGATAAGAAAAAATCAGATTTGACCACGCCCGAATCTTTTGAACTCTTTAAAGACATGCGCCGTGCGGTCGACCATGGGATGACCCACTTGGTGATGGAAGTTTCCTCACAGGCATACTTGCGTAACCGTGTTTATGGTTTGCGCTTTAACGTTGGGGCCTTTTTGAATATTTCACCGGATCATATCGGACCAAATGAGCATCCAACATTTGCCGATTATTTGGCACATAAGGAAATGCTGTTGGATAATTCCGACCACGTGATTTTAAATGCGGGAATGGACCACTACCAAGCAATCTTTGACCACGCTGCTAGTCAGCATGACCGCGTGTTGACTTATGGTCGCGCCGGAACGGCACCTGTTAATGGTCAGCAACCATTAGTGACCTTTACGAGTCAAGAGTCCGCTTTGCACGAGTCACACTTTACGGTGACAACTGGTGTGGCGGTGCCTGATTTACACGTGATTAGTGGTGGCTACCGCTTGAACCTTCCCGGTGACTTCAACGAGGAAAACGCCGTGGCATCACTGATGATGGTCGGGCTAGCCGGAGCTGACCATCAGTCAATGGTGAAGGGGCTGGATGAGGTCACGATTCCAGGCCGGATGCTTTCATTAAAGTTGCCTGGTCACGGGGTCGCCTTTGTCGATTACGCTCACAACTACGTTTCCTTACTATCGCTTTTGGCCTTTGCCAAGGCGCAGTCCCCAGATGGACAAGTCATTGTTGTTCTGGGTGCACCAGGAAATAAGGGTGTTTCCCGCCGAGCTGATTTTGCCAAGGTCTTGTCACAAAAGGCTGACCAAGTCTTCTTGACGGCTGACGACCCCCAGTACGAAAGCCCATTGACGATTGCCAAGACAATTGCTGACGGCATCACCAACGACCATGTCCAAGTTCATTTTGAGATGGACCGGATTACCGCTATCCACCAGGCGATTAATTTGGCTGGCGAAAATGATTTGGTTGTCGTTGCCGGTAAGGGTGAGGATCCTTATCAAAAAGTTGACGGAGTCGATACACCTTACATCGGTGACTATGCCGCTGTGAAGGAATGCCAGCAGGCCCTTTTGGCAGGCAGGGATTATTCGTGGAGGATTAGCCATGACAGCTTTTTACCAAGATAAAAACGTCCTCTTAGCTGTAACGGGCGGTGTCGCAGCCTATAAAGCAGCTGAATTAACGCGTCTGTTGATTAAAGCTGGAGCCAATGTCAAAGTGGTGATGACGGATGCGGCTCAAGAATTTTTACCAGTCAAAACTTTGGCGGTGCTTTCGAGGCATCCTGTTTTGACTGATGCAAGTTGGCAAGGACCTAGCAACGCTGTTGACCACGTTCACTTAGCGAAGTGGGCTGACTTGATTGTGCTGGCACCTTTGACGGCCAATACCCTGGCTAAATTAGCTTTGGGGCTTGCCGACAACGTGTTAACGGCAACGGTCATGGCTAGCACAGCTCGCAAGATTGCTGTACCCGCGATGAATGACGTGATGTGGGGCGATCTTGCGGTGCAGCGGAATGTTGGCCAGCTAAAGCAAGATGGCTTTGACTTTATCGGGCCAGCCAGTGGTTTCTTGGCCGAAGGCTATGAGGCCAAGGGCAGAATGGTGGAACCGACTGAAATTGTGACGAGCATTGCTGATTTACACTCTGACGACTTCCAAGATGCTGTTTTCGAAGAGAAACCCTTAGCTGGCAAAAAAGTTGTAATTACTGCGGGTGGAACGCGAGAACCAATCGATCCCGTGCGCTATTTGACCAATAAGTCTTCTGGTAAAATGGGTTATGCTTTAGCCGAAGCTGCTCGTGCAGCTGGTGCAACCGTCACATTGGTGGCGGCAACCTCACGGCAGGTAAGCCCAGCCATTCAGGTTATTTTGGTTGGTGACACAAGAGAGATGTTGGCAGCTGTTCAAAAAGAAATGGCGACAGCTGATGTTTACATCGGCGCGGCAGCGGTATCTGATTTCCGGGTTGCGGAAGTATCTGATCACAAGGTTAAGAAGCACGGTGATGATCACATGATTTTAGATTTAGTGCAAAATCCCGACATCTTAAAAACCGTTGGTGAGACGAAAAAGCCGGGACAGGTCGTCGTTGGCTTTGCGGCCGAAACCGAAAACCTGGTTGAAAATGCCCAGGCTAAATTAGTCAAAAAGCATGCCGATTTGATTGTGGCCAATAATGTTTTGGAGGCAGACGCTGGCTTCAATAAGGACACAAACAAGGTGACGTTGGTCACCGCTGACCAGGAGCCAATCCAAGTAGCGGCCAAATTGAAGACAGAAGTTGCCGAAGACATTATCGCTCTGGTAGCTGATTTACTAACATCTTAAAACTTTATGGTATAATAGTGACCTATACGAAAGTAAGCAGGAGGCTGTGATGAGCAAGGAAGACGAAAAGCAAGAATCCAAGTATCACGTGGGGGATGAGTTGCTCGCCCCAGCATACGGGAACCTTGAAAACCCCTTTACTGGTAAGGTTGAAAAGGTTTACGAAAATGCATTGTTGGTTGAAATCATCGAAAATGATCCAGCCGACCAACCAGCCGTCAATGAAATGAACCACCGCGCTGTTGTTCGAATGGCCGATGTGGAAGTCATCAAGGCAGCACCCCAGGACGAAAAGTCTGAATAAGACATCCTGGTTGTAATTGAAAAAGATAGAAGGCAGGTGCCCAGCTTTGCAGTGACCTTAACGTTAGTGTGAGTTAAGGGCTGGCCCTGGCCCGCGCGGCTTTTTCTGCTCAGAATTTGATAACAAAGTGGCCATATGGCTATTAGAGTGGTACCGCGGGCAGGGCTCGTCTCTTTGGTTAATAAGAGACGGGTCC
>DWTH01000021.1:0-28675 GCA_018250975.1 Gorgythion begga
TCACGTTGTTGTGGGACAAAAAGCCCCACGTTCCTTTCTGTTTACGATAATCCTATTTTACCATGTTCTAAGAAAAGGTTCTAATTTGCCAACCGGCGGCTTCATGCCTTTTGTCATACTCTCTATTGCTGGTAAAAAATTAGTTGCCAAATGGCTAAAACCAGTTAGCACCTACTGATAATAAAAAAACCACCGTCAAGTGGTGGTTTTTAAACACGTTCGATTGAGCCGTTCTTCAATCCGGCCTTCAAAGTACGTGCCGTTAAGTAAACTTTCTTAGGTGCGGAACCGTTAATCTTAACAGTAACCTTTTGCAAGTTTGGCTTCCAGCTACGACGACTTGAATTCAAGGCGTGTGAACGTTGATTACCAAAACGGGTGCGTGCACCAGTAATTGCATCTTTTGCCATGTCTGACCCTCCTATCCGAGCCGAGGTATTGTTCATGCTCTTCTTATCAACAATACAATATTTTACCAGAATAAAAGACCTTTAGCAAGAGCAGAAATCGATTTAACCATTGGTTCCACCTCAAATTCAAAGGCAATTCGCTCTATACGAGTCTTTTACCACTGTTTATCCAGAAAATTACTTATACTAAAGTTTTTCCTAATCCAGTATAACGAATTCGAGCAATAAAGGCAAAGCAAATCGTCTGCTTTGCCTTTTTACCTGATTTACGCTGGCAATCAACAAGACTAATTTTCAATCATCTTATTCAATCTCATTCATTAGTAGAGCAAGCACTAAAAAGGAGGTGTCAGCACAATCACTGCCGCCCCCCCAATTAAATTTAAAATTATGCGTACTTTTGCAAAATTTGAGCTAATTGCTCTTTGTTATGGAAACCAGTAATTCGTTCTACGGCCTGACCATCCTTTGTCACGACCAAAGTTGGAATTGCACGGATGCCAAAGTTAGCAGCCGTTTCCTTGTTTTCATCAACATCAACCTTATAAAAGTTGATATTCTTAGTAGCATCTTCATCAGACAAAGCATCTAAAACAGGTGATTGCATCTTGCACGGTCCACACCAAGTTGCCCAAAAGTCCGTAATGGCAACGCCAGTAGCGGTTTCCTTTTCGAAATTTGCGTCAGTAATTGCTGTTACAGCCATTTACTTACCTCCATCTTTGCTCTGAGTAACAATCATGATCCCACTGTCAAAAGACAAGTGGACCAATTCATTAATAAATTCATTCGATGACCACATTATAGCCTTACTTTCTGGCTGTGTCAAGGTATACTTCGCATCGATAATTTTCAAATTATCAACTAGACCCAATGGCATAAAACCGAGATATTTCATACCACCAATGTGCTTCACCACCTTTTGTCCAGGCAACAAATAGGAAACAACATTCTGCTTATCAACCAGCGCGACTCGTTCTACTAAATCTGGCAAATCGATTTCTTGTGCCAATTCGGTAAATCCCGCCATTGCTGGAAAAGTTAAATTAGCTAAAAGATGATCCAGGCGGCCACCGGTGGCCCCGTAGACCCTGATTTCATCTGCGCCAAGACTAGCAGCGGCTTTAATCGCTAACTGCGTATCAGTAAAGTCCTTTTCGGGTGGAAAGCGGTAAACATGGTTGGCTTCCAAATGACTGATAACCGCCTCAAACTCCTCTTTTGTCAAAGAGTCAAAGTCACCCACCACCGTTTGAAAGTCCATCCCGGCTTGCATCAGGTACCAGGCGCCACGGTCAGCACCCAACCACTGCCCCTCTTGCTCAAAAATATCGTCAGGCCAAAATTCAGTCGGACCTCCGGCTAAGATATTAATTCGCATCCATTCATCCTTTCTTTTCGAAAAAAGCCAAGCAAAAATTTGCTTAGCCCTTTTGGATTATTATTTAATAGCGAGATTGTTTTACTTAGTTAAATCCAACAACTTGGCAACCTTAGCAGCTGGATCTTTCTTATCGTAAACATATGAACCAGCAACGAAGACGTTGGCACCGGCCGCAGCCGTCAACGCAATGGTCTTTTCATTGATACCACCATCAACTTCGATATCGTAGTCCAAGCCATTGTCTTGCTTATAGGTAGACAATTCCTTAATCTTTTCGGCCATTTCTGGCAAGAAGGCTTGACCACCAAAGCCAGGGTTAACCGTCATGACCAAGACCTGGTCCACCATGCCTAACACAGGAATAATTGCTGATACCGGTGTTCCAGGATTAATAACCACTTCTGCCTTCACACCAGCAGCTTTAATCATTTGCAAAACACGGTGAATATGTGGCGTTGCTTCCACGTGAACACCAATCAAATCAGCACCAGCTTCAGCCAATTCTTCAACATGGTTTTCTGGGTGGACAGCCATCAAATGGACATCCAAGAACAAATCAGTTTGTGGCCGTAATTGCTTCACCCAAGCTGGACCATAAGCCATCGATGGGACAAATGACCCGTCCATCAAATCGACGTGCAAATACTTTGCACCAGCCTTTTCCACCAAGGCGACATCTTCGCCTAACTTTGTGACATCTGCACTCAAAATTGATGGAGCAATAATTCCTGCCATGTTTTCCTCTTTTCCTCAGCGCTCAGCATTGAACGAATTCATTGTCGAACAGACAAGTGACCTTCTTACTGACGCCATTTTTGGCTCGTCTTTTGGTAGACTGGCCGTTTCCCTTTAATAATTTGATAAAACAGTTCGTAACTATTATACCGTGCCTGTGAAATACTGCCAAGGGCAACCCCTTCTTTCACCGCACAGCCAGGTTCATTGATATGCAAACAGGTCCGAAAACGGCACTGACCGCTAACTGCTTTGATTTCAGGAAAGTAATTGCCTAATTCTTCAACCGGAAAGTCAAAAACTTCATAGGATGAAAAACCGGGTGTATCTGCGATCAAGGCCTCAAAAGCTGGTACTAAGATCAGCGAAACTTGTCGGGTCGTATGCTTCCCACGCGAAAGCGCCTTTGAAACAACACCCGTCTCCAACTGCAATTCCGGTGCCAAAGCATTGAGCAACGTTGACTTACCGGCTCCGGTTTGGCCCATTGCGACCACAACCTGATTTTTCAAAATTGGCTGAAAGGTGGTGGCGACATCTCCGTCCGAAACGATGACATCGTAGCCAATCGCACGATATTCGATTAAGGTTGCCTCAAAATTCTGCCTGGCAGTCGGTTCAAGCAAGTCCATCTTTGAAAAATAGAGGACAGGCTTCACACCAGCGGCCTCCAGTGCCACCAACTGCCGGTCCAACAAATTTTGAGAGAAGGCTGGCTCGACTACCGATGTCACCACAATTGCTAAATCAACATTAGCAATAGGCGGGCGCACCAAATCATTTTTCCGATCATGCAACGCCCAAATAAAACCCTCGCCATTTTCCGATTCAAAATCAGCAAAATCGCCGACTAAGGGGCGGTGTTTTTTTTGCCGAAATTGTCCTCGCGCTCGCGTGCGCTCGACAACCCCGTCATCCATCATAATGTCATAGTAACCGGCCAATGACCGAATAATCCGTCCTGTTTTCATACGCTTAGTATAGCATATTTTTAAAAATTCCAGTGCACACCGTCAGCCGAATCTTAACAAAAAAGAAAAAATCTAATCCTTGATGGGTCTGATCTTTAAACAAAAAAAGCCACTAAAAAGTAGCTTTTTTGTCATCACTATTAATCAAAAATCCAAATTAATGGTTATTCGACGATGATGAGGCGGAACTCGATGATGAAGATGAAGACGAGCTCGATGCATTATTATTTGAATTATTACTATTCGAACTGCTCTCCTGGCCAGAAGAAATTGTCAAGGTCACCGTCTTATCTGAAGTAATTTGCGACCCAGATGGTGTATCTTGAGCAATCACTTGACCACTTGGCTGGCTAGAATTCGTAAAGTTAAAACTAAGTTGAATTCGATTGGCGTTTGCCCAACTAATCGCATCGCTTTGGTTCTTACCAACCAAGTTTGGCACTTGTACCTTACTTGGACCAGTTGAAACCGTTAAGGTAATTGTCGTTGAACTAGGATCAACAGAGGTAAAGGCCTCAACCGATTGCGAGATGACTTCCCCACTAGGAACATCAGAACTAGCTTGGCTTTTTCGCTTAACGGTGAAGCCCTGACCACTTAACTGTGCAGCTGCCTCGCCATAGCTCCAACCGCTATAATCCGCTAAGCTGACCTTATTCCCACCAGAGGAAACCACCAAAGAAACGGAAGTTCCCTTCTTTAGGTAGGCCCCTGATCCAGGTTTCGTCTTAATCACTTGACCATTAGCCACCGTCTTAGACGACGCATAAGTTGGACTGGAAACCGTCAATCCAGCATTAGAAAGCTTACTTTCAGCTTGGTTTAAGGACATATTAGCAACATCTGGCATGGTAACGTAGTTACTCTCAAAATAGCTCGCACCGCCAATCCCAGCCAATAACAAGAGTAACATTACTAAGGAAACAACCCACTTTTTGGCCGACTTGTACTTAACGCCATTTTTTGACAAAACCTGACGAACAAACTTCGGCGTCCGATCAACTTTCGCGGCAATTTCTTTAACTGACATCCCCTGCTTAGCGTAATCAATAATTTGCTCAGTAACTGATTTTCCTTCTTCAGGATCCTTTAAAGTATCGGGGTCAGCTACGTAAGGTCGGTCAGATAAATCAGTATCGACTAAACGTGTTTCATCAGAGGTCTCCGGTACATAACGTTTTTCTTGAGAACGTCTTTTGGACAACGAGGTCTTGAGATCATCGGCCATATCTTCAGCCGAAAAATAACGATCTGCTGGATTTTTAGCAGTTGCCCGCAAAATAACATTTTCTAATGGCTGGGGAACCTGACTGTCAAAATCGCGCACAAAAGGCATTGGCATGTTTCCATGCTTATAAGCCACTTGTTCGGGCGTATCACCTTGATAAGGCACTCGGTTCGTCAAAAGCTCGTACAAAATAACACCCAATGCATAAATATCGGACTGGGCAGAAGCATGCTGACCGATTGGTAATTCCGGCGCCAGGTAGTGAATGGAACCAATTACTGTGTGTACCTGAGTCAACGACTGCGATTTTTTGGCCGTCGCAATCCCAAAATCGGTAATCTTCACTTGTCCTTGTTTATCAATCAAGATATTTTGTGGTTTCAAATCACGATGAATAATACCAGTACGATGGGCAGTAGCCACCGCATCCAGAATCTGTTCCATGATATTAACTACTTCGTGATAAGGGATTGGAAAATGCGCCTGGATATAATCCTTCAAATCCATCCCATTGACATATTCCATCACCAAATAAGAGGAACCATCAAATTCACCGGCATCATAAACCTGCACAATATGGTCATTGATTAAAGCAGTTGCTGATTTTGCCTCACGTTGAAAGCGTTCAACAGCATCCGGTTGGTCCTTGATATCCAATCGAATCATCTTCAACGTGACATCACGGTTCAAATAAGTATCAAAAGCTTGGTAGACATTAGCCATGCCGCCACCACCCAGAGGGCGCACTACTCGGTAGCGGTGATCAATCATCGTTCCTTGTTCCATTAATTTTGCCTCCCTGTTCGTTGCGGCATTTCTTGCTTATTATCTGGTATCTGACGAACATCGGCATAGGCCTTGGCCGCCATTTGCTGGTTTGGATTCGTTAAATCAGTCACCAGCAATGCTGTAATATTGTCCGGTGCCTGGCGCGCATTGGCTGCCTTCATCAGGGCCCGGATTCGTTCGGTCAAATCTAAGACAGATCCCAATGGCGGCTCATTTCCCGGACGGTGGCGTCTTGGTTGGAGCAGTTTGACTTGGTCCTCAATTGAAAGAACCTTGACCAGCCCATCGGAGGTCAAATAGAGCCAATCATCTTTTTTAGGGACAAAAGTCGTCCACTCAAGGTCAACTTTTTGATTAACCCCCAAATAGCGGGTCAAAGAATTAGCCTCAGGTAGGTTTTCATCATAAATTTGACCACTATCACGCTTGATTTCATTACGCAGGGTATGGTCAAAGGTCAACAATTCAGCACTTTCCCCCCGCAACAAATAGGCTCTGGAATCGCCAGCGTTTGCGACTAAGATTTTTCCTGGCAAGCAAGCAGCCAAAACCACAGTTGTCGCCATTTTGTTAACCCGCGGATTTTTTTGTCCAGCTAACAAAATCGCGCGGTTGGCCAAAGCAGCCTGATGCACTAGCCAGTCCTTCACGCTTTCTGGATCGGTCATATTCTTTTTTTGCCAAGCAGAACCAAGTGTTTCCACCACAATTTGACTGGCCTGCTTAGAGCCTGGATTAGAGGCAACGCCATCAGCGACAATCACTAAAGCTTCGCCCGATTGATTATAAAAGGCGCCCACTGCGTCTTGATTATCGACCCGTGTAGGGCCTTTTTCGCTGATATAAGCAATTGCCATCTTATCTAATCCTTCCTTTGAAGGGTGGCTACGAAAAAGCCATCCGTCTCGTAGTCATCCGGGTAGATTTTCAACACGTCGCCTACTCGATCATCCTTCAACTTCTTATCGGTTGGTGTCTTCAACAAGGTAAAATCAGGATTTTCAGCTAAAAAGCGTTCAATCACGCCATCGTTTTCCTGATTTAAAATCGTACAAGTACTATAAACCAAACGGCCACCAGGTGCTAAGCGCTTCGCGGTCGCATTTAAAATCGAAAGCTGTAAGTCAGCGAGGTGCAAAACATCCTCAAGTGACTTTTCATAGCGAATTTCTGGTTTACGACGCAAAAGTCCTAAGCCAGAACAAGGCGCATCGACCAAAATTCGGTCAAAGTCTTGGTCCAACTTTTCCGGCACCTGCCGAGCATCCAAAGCTTTTGCTTCAACCCGGTCAGCTAAACCAAGGCGGTTGGCATTGGCCTTAATCAACTTAACCTTGTGCTCGTGGATGTCTAAGGCCAGAACCTTGGCATTTCCAGATAAGTACTGGGCAATCTGGGTCGTCTTGCCACCGGGAGCGGCTGCGGCATCCAAAACAGAGTGAACTGACTCATCAATGTCTAGCGCCTCAACCGGCAACATGGCGGATTCATCTTGAATCGTAATCAGCCCGCCAATAAAGGCCTTGGAAGAAGCCACGTGACCACCGGTAACCACCAAGGCATCGGCAGCCACGGCGGAGTCGCGAACGGACAGTCCTTCGCCCATCAAACTGGCCTTCGTATCAGCAACCGTTGCCTTAGCCGTATTAACTCGAACAGCCTGGGCCGGTGCTTCATTCAAAGAGGCTAAAATCCTCTTGGTCTTATCTTCGCCAACTTGGTCCAATAAGGCCTTTACCAGCCAAACAGGTAACGAATACGAAATCGATAAATGTTCGATTGGGTCTGCAATTTTACTCTCATCACGAAGACCTGTACGGTCCATATTATGAAGAATTGCCGTCACAAATTTAGCTGTCCCCGCGTTTCCGAGGGTTTTAGCCACTTCAATCGTTTCGTTAAAAATCGCATGCTTCGGAATTTTGTCTAGTTTATGCCACTGGAACAATGCCGTCAAGAGTAATTCCTTAACCCAAGGTTCTAATTTTTTCCCCTTTACAAAAGGTGCCAACCAGTATTCTAGTAATAGACGATACTGAATCGTTCCATAAACCAGGGTTGTTAAGAGACCCTTATCAACCGCTTTCAGTTGATGGCTCTTAATCACCTGGTTCAACTGCAGGTTAGAATATGCACCGTTTTTAATTTTAGCTAACGTGGTAACTGCTAGCAAACGGGGATTTTGACTGTTTTTTACTTGATTAGGCATTAACTTCCTCGATGGTGACCCACTGGTCGCCCACTGTATACTTTTGACCGGCGCCATTCAAATAGGCGGCCACGGCCATGACGCTCTTGCCGGCTGGCTGCAAACTTTGGATTGCTAATTGCGTTCCATCAGCGGCCGCAATCACCAGGTGTTTCTTATCTTTTTTTGTAATCACGCCCGGCTTTGCTTCTGTTGTTTCAGCTAACGGTGTCGTTTCCACGAGCTTAAAGCGTTCGCCACCAACCACGGCATGGGCTGGATGAGTTGGGTACAAGCCACGAATATGCCAGTTTAACTGTTCAGCAGTCTCTTTAGCAAAATCTAAGTTCTGCTGGTCACGACTGATGTTTGGTGAAAAACTAACCTGGTCAGGGTCTTGTGGCTCTGTTTGAGCTGTTCCCGCTGCCAATTTGGGCAAGTTAGCAAGAACCAATGGTGCTGCGACAGCGCTCAACTTATCAAACATGGTCCCCACGTTGTCAGTTGCCTCAATCGGCACCTTAACCACATCAATCACATCACCAGCGTCCATTTTCTTGACCATGTACATCAATGAAACACCCGTTTCTTGGTCACCGTTCATAATCGCGTAATGAACTGGCGCACCACCACGATACTTTGGCAGCAAGGAAGCATGGGCATTCACCGCCGCCACCTTGGCTGCCTGCAACAACTTTTCCGGCAAGAATTGCCCAAAAGCGGCCGTCACAATAAAATCAGGAGCCAGACCAATTAATTCGGCCATTTCGGCTGAACCACTGATTTTTTCCGGCTGTAAGACCGGTAAATCATGGGCTAAGGCGGCCATTTTAACCGGACTTGGTGACAACTTTTGCTTGCGACCCTGTGGTCGGTCAGGCTGTGTGACAACAGCCAAAACATCATATTGGGGATCAGCCACTAAGGCCTCTAAAATTGGAACAGCAAATTGGGGTGTTCCCATAAAGACAACGCGATTGGTCATTAACTTCCTCACTAGTTCTGCCGATTAGAAAGTCGGCGCTTTCATTCATTATAACAAATTCAATCAAAAGACTCATTGACGCCAAGGCAGTACCAATTAAGTACCATCCAATGACACCAAAACGTCTCTGCCAAGACCGCATGAATCCTTACATAAAGGTAACTGGGTCACGCTTCACCGAAAGCTGGAAACCAGCCTCAGCCTTTTGCGAGCGATCAACCAAGTCACGCAGTAATGCATCTGCCTCATGGGGGTTCTTCAATTTGAGTAAAATCTGGAAATAGTACCGCCCCTTTAGCTTTGCAATAGCTTGAGGCGATGGTCCAAGCATCAAAACATCCTGTGGTAATTTTTTTCGCAGCCAAAGGCCAATTTTGGCACTCTGGATGGCCACTAGATTTTCATCGGGGTGCGAACTCTGAATCTGAATTGTGTAGTAGTAGGGCGGAAATTCACCGGCATGGCGGATGGCCATTTCTTGTCGGTAAAAGCCCTCATAATCGTGGCGCTGGGCAAACGTCAGAGCGTAGTGTTTCGGATTAAACGTTTGAATCACCACTTCCCCTGCCCGGTCACCTCGACCAGCACGCCCGGCAACCTGGGTAAGCAGTTCAAAGGTTTTTTCACTGGCACGAAAATCAGGTAAGCCCAATCCCGTATCAGCATTTAAAACGCCAACCAGGGTAACATCCTCAAAGTCCAAGCCCTTGGCAACCATTTGCGTTCCCAACAAGATTTGTGCTTTTTTAGCGCCAAAATCAGCCAGGGCTTGCGCCATGGCGCCCTTCTTCTTCGTCGTATCCTGGTCCAAGCGGATTACCGGGTACTCCGGTAGAACACGGCTCAATTCTTCTTGGACCTTTTCAGTCCCAGTTCCGTAGTAGCGAATCCGCTTTGATCCACAGCTTGGACAAATATGCGGAATTGGTGCCTGAAAGTCGCAGTAATGGCACTTCAAGGTTTTCGTATCCATGTGCAGGGTCATGGCCAAGTTACAATTAGGGTCTTTTGGAACATAGCCACAGTCCCGACACATCACAAAGGAAGAAAAGCCCCGGCGGTTCAGTAGCAAAACGGCTTGTTCCCCACGGGCTAAATGATCTTTCAACTTTTCCAAAAGTTCGGTTGAAAAATTAGTATCCCCTTTTAGAACAACCGTCTGTCGCATATCAACAATCTCAACCGGTGGCAACGTGGCCGCTGCCGCTGCCCGTTTCGTTAGCGTCAGCAATTGATAAACGCCCTTTTGCGCCCGAGCTCGACTTTCCAGTGAAGGGGTTGCAGAACCCAAAACAACGGGTGCCTGATGATAGGCGCCCCGCCATAAGGCCACGTCGCGGGCAGAATAATGTGGATTTTCGCTTTGGCTATAGGAAGTTTCGTGCTCCTCATCAACGATAATCAAGCCCAGCTTAGCTAGCGGGGCAAAGACCGCTGACCGGGCACCAACCACCACCTTAACCTGGCCGGATTGAATTCGACGCCATTCATCATAGCGCTCTCCGGCCGACAGACCAGAATGCAGGACTGCAGTTGCATCCCCAAAACGGTCTGCCACTCGTTTTTGCATCTGTGGTGTCAGCGCAATTTCAGGAACTAAAAAGAGGACTTGTTCCCCCTGATCAATCGTTTTTTGCGCCGCTTGGAGGTAAACCTCAGTCTTCCCAGACCCGGTAATCCCCTCAAGCAAAAAGGTCGTCTTTTCCTTAGCCGTAATGGCTGCAGTCACGGCATCATAAGCCTTCTGCTGATCTTCGTTTAAAACCTTAACTGCTTCAACTTTGCCCGAGGCCAGTGCTCCGGGACGCCGCTTCTGCTCAACCTGGCGCTTGACCAACCAGCCGTTTTTGACACCAGTTGTCAATGTTGCTGCAGCGACATCAACTTGGGCCAACCAATCGCGCTTCGTAAAGGTTTCACCAGGGTGTTCCTGGCAAAAGGCCAACAAAGCAGCCTGACTTTTAGCTGATTTACGCAAAGTTTCTTCCGCTTGGCCCAATAGGCCCTGGTCACTGGTTACCTGATAGGCCAGTTCCGTTTTAATTCGGCCCTTATTTTCAATCACCGTTTCGATTGACAGTTGACCTGCCGCAGCTAACTGGCGGACCTGCCGCCACTCCTTCGCCGAAAAGTCCTTGGTTTTAACTAAGCGCTCCTCCTGACCGTCTAAGTAGGCCACACGGTCAGCAGGCAACAAGCCAGCTTGTGCTCGCAAACGCTTCTTGTAGGATGCCTTTAAAGCGGTTGGCAGCATCAAAGCCAAAAAAGAGACCTGGAATGAAAAATTAGTTTGCGCCAATTCCTCGGATAAGTCCAACATTTCCTGGCTGAGAACCGGATGGTCATCTAAGACCGTCAAAATATCCTTGACCTGGTCAACGGCTAAATCAGCTGGCAATTCGACACCGATTTTTAACACATAACCCAAAACCGAGCGGTAACCAAAGGCGACCAAAACACGGACACCGGGTTGCACTTCATCTTGAATCTCATCTGGAATCAAATAAGTATACGGTCGATTCGTTTGTTGGGTGGGAACATCCACCACCACCTGTGCGTACGTCAGTGCCACCGCTGGTCACCTCCTTCTTTGTTATGTTTTCAATAGCTTACTTGCAATAGATAAAGCTAGAATAAAAAAGACCCGAAACGTTCAGGGTCCTTATCTTAAACCTTGGTTAAATTAATGCCAACTTTATCTTCAATAATTTCCAAAGCCTGCATATACCGGGCATAGTAACCCGCTGGGTCATCGGGTCCACCCGGCCGATCCAAAGCCACTGCCAAATCATCATAGCCATAGTCGGCAATCACCTGCCAAAGGTGGCGATCAAATTGGGCACTTTCAATTGGATCTGCGCCGTTTAAAACAGCCACTGCTGGTGGAATAACCAAAATCAAATCGAGTTCTTCTTCTTGAATTGTATTATCAAATAGTGGTAACAATTGAGCCAAGTCATCTTTTGGTAACCACTCCCTAGCTTCCGCCATGGTCACCATCGCATCCGTATCGAAGAAGGTCAAGCCGTTATTAGCCGGTGAGTTGATCTCGGCCGAATTGGCATCATACTGGCCTTGAATAATCCGCGAATAATCCTTTAAAAGTAGTTCACTATCAAAGACATTTGATTTTTCCTGGTAAGTTCGTGAAAACTCTACCGAAAAAGGTGAGTTGGATGTTCGGGCTAAACGCCTGGTTAAAGTTGATTTACCTGTTTGCGGTGCCCCAACGACCAAAATCTTTTTAGCAAAATGGCGGCGGAAAACACGGTTAATAAAGTCCCAGTTCCCCAAGGGATCATTACGAACAGCTGTTGCCGATACCTTTAAAATGGTGCGGTCCATTAATGAGACACGGAAATGACCATCTTTTGGCAACATCTTTTCCAGCATTTCCTTATAGTCTGCTTCACCTGTATATAGCGTAATCTGCGCCTCAGGGTTGACAATATTTCGTCGAATCGTCGCCGTCAACCGGTCTGTCCACTGCTGCCAACCGTTCGGCATCTGAGGAATATCATCTTCATTGATATAATCAACCTTGATGTTGTCTTCATCATTGAAGGCCTCCCGGAGGTAACGGAACCGCTTTTCAACCGGCAAACCAATTTGATCGCCACGGTCGCCTGTGTACCCCGAAGTAATCACAACGACCCCATCATTCAGGGCTGCGGCCTTATAAATTTCGGCCTGGTGCCCAATGTGCATCGGTGCCAAGGTTCCAAAAAAGACCCCAATTCGGTCACCTGTTAAGTTTGCTTTGACTAAGTTTTTCTTGACCATCAGTCTTCCTAACATCTATCTTATCAAACACTTCACTGGAAAAATCAACCAGTGCATATTACTTCTATTATACCAAAGATAGTCAAGGGGGTTGTTGAAAGGCAATTTACGTTTAGTCGCTATAAACACATCATGAACATTATCTTAATAGTAATTATAGCCACAAAACCAAGACCCTTCAGAAATTTTGATAGAAAAGAACCACCACTTTTTAATAAAGAAAAGAGTCAAGAAACTTGATATGCCTGATTCTTAGTATCAATGCCTACTGCTAGCTAAAAACATTACAGTTGATTATTAATCGATTGAACTAGCTCTTTAGGATTTTTTACGCCTAAAACTAAACGATTATACTTTTCATTCTGCAATTGAATAACTACGGGTATCTCGTTAGCCTTAACATTATAAAAAGTAGTTTCATTATTTTGATGAAAACTTCCACCCCAATAATTGGCAGTGTGCGTTCCGCCCACACGTAATCCCTTAGGATCCGCTAAAATACCACTGTCTAATGACGCACCGGCGACATGGGTAATGGGAAAAATTAGATGTGTTTTAAGGGTTGTCAACTTATTCAATCCCACTGGCTCTACCACGATCTGATTCTGTTGAATATAAACGCGATTTCCCATCATTTCACCTCCGTTATTCCGCTCTCTTTTAATACAATTTGACCTAGTTTTTCCGTAACCGTTTGATAAGACTGATGATGATACCACTGATTTATGATTTCAAAAACTCGCTTACTTTGATTAGTAAGTTCAGTCATTGCAATCAAAATTAAGTGCCAGCTTTCCTCACTTTCTTTTTCAAGACTATCTGATAGAGCCGCAATGAACATCCCCTCCTTACTACCAAAGGTACTGTATAAACTACCACGCAGTAACCCCGTCGCTTGCACTAAGTCATCCAGAGAAGTCGCATTATAACCCTTTTGAATAAATACTTGCTGTATTTGTCCTATTGTTTCAACCGTATCAAATTTTTTATTTCGTCCCATGGCTGTATTATAACTCTTTTTTGACTAAACAGTCAAAAATATTTACTGATTTTAAAGTTTAATTTCCACACTAAAAAAGACAGTAATGGCATGTACGCCCTTGCTATCTTTTAAATTCATTGTATCGTTTGTCTATTCCAATCAGATTTATGCGCTGACCATGTCCAAGAAAAGTTGGTGCATCCGAGTATCATCAGACAATTCTGGATGGAAGGACGTTGCCAAAATCTTGCCATGCTTAACGGCAATAATCCGGTCATCGTCAATCTTTGCCAATACTTCAACATCATCTGCTACCTGCTTCAAATAAGGAGCACGGATGAAGATGCCGGGAAATGGTTGGTCAAAACCAGCCACATCGATATCAGCTTGGAAGCTATCCTTTTGTCGGCCAAAACCGTTCCGTTCTACTTTGCCTTCAATACCAGCCAAAGCATCCGAACGGGATAAGAGTACCAAACCAGCACAAGTTCCAAAGATTGGCAATCCTGCTGCCACCTTCTCCTGAAGGGGCTTTAACAAATCAAACTTGAGCAATAGGTTCATAATTGCCGTACTCTCGCCACCAGGAATAATCAAACCATCGACCTGATTTAAGCCTTCCTCTGAGAGTACCTTTTTCCCTGTCACACCACACTGGGCAAGCATTTGGATATGCTCGTCAACAGCGCCTTGTAAATCTAAAACACCAATTACCATTTGCTTGCTCCTTTTTTCAATCAATTAGATTCCGCGAGGAGCCATCTTGTCTTCGTCGTGCAAAGTTGCCGTATCGATTCCCTTCATTGGGGCACCCAAGTTCTTTGAAACTTCGGCAATCAAGTGGTAGTCAGTTGGGTTCGCCGTCGCGGTCACAATTGCCTTGGCAAACTTAGCTGGGTTTTCTGATTTGAAAATACCAGAACCAACAAAGACCCCATCAGCACCAAGGTTCATCATCAAAGCAGCATCAGCTGGCGTTGAAATCCCACCGGCAGCAAAGTTAACCACTGGCAACTTGCCAATTTCATGGATTTCTTGAACCAAGTCCAATGGTGCCCGCAAGTCACGAGCGATGGCCATCAAATGTTCAGGCTTTTCGTTTTGAATGTGGCGAATTTGTTCGTTAACCTTTTGCATGTGGCGAACAGCTTCCACAACATCCCCCGTACCGGGTTCCCCCTTCGTCCGCAACATTGAAGCACCTTCACCGATTCGACGCAATGCTTCCCCAAGGTCACGGCAACCACAAACAAATGGCACTGTAAATTCATTCTTAGCAATGTGGAAGTTGTCATCAGCTGGCGTCAACACTTCACTTTCATCGATGTAGTCCACACCGATACTTTCCAAAACGTGTGCTTCGGCAATATGACCGATGCGAGCCTTGGCCATTACAGGGATTGAAACAGCAGCCATGATTTCTTCAATCATCGCTGGATCAGACATCCGCGCAACTC
Source organism: Gorgythion begga (assembly GCA_018250975.1). Taxonomy (NCBI): domain Eukaryota; kingdom Metazoa; phylum Arthropoda; class Insecta; order Lepidoptera; family Hesperiidae; genus Gorgythion; species Gorgythion begga. The sequence continues at coordinate 14,913 of DWTH01000021.1, forward strand.
CCCCAGCAGCACGAATATCTGATGGTACTCGTTCCAAGGCCATCACAGCAACAGCGCCGGCTTCTTCTGCAATCTTTGCCTGTTCAACGTTGGCGACATCCATGATGACCCCACCCTTTTGCATCTGCGCCATACCACGCTTGACTGTTGTTGATCCAGTTTCCTTCATGACAATACATCCTCCACAATCTATTCTAATAAAATAATTAAAAAATAAATTTCCAAAATCAATAAAACCGAACTTTTGGATAGAATGATTATACCATAACGGAAATTAATCTTAATGTTATTCTCATTACACTTTCATTTAAGCAATATGGAAACATTCAGTTCTTTAAAAATGGCAAAAAGATTAAAAAACTGACCAGGAGCAGTCAAAAGCCGATTAAAATCCATGATTTAAATTGGAATAATTATTTTTTATGTAAAAATTAATTGCTCCCTTTCTATTTTTAACCGCTTTTCCAGCAATAAAGACCGAATAATAAAATCTTTCCCCTTTTTTCCTTGATTTGTTTTACAGTGAATTTAACAAAACCGTGTCAAAAGGAAAAAGCAATGAAAGTATCCACCAAAATTGATCAAAATACTCAGACACCCAATATCGTTATTTTCGCTAAGCAGAAAACGGCCGAAATTGTCTACCTAGAGCACGAAATTCAAAGCGTTATCAATCACAGTAGCCTCTTCGTCAAAGATCAAGAGGATTACCAACAAATTGAACTGCCCAGCATCGACCGTTTTTACACGGAAGCGCATGCGGTTTATTGCCAAGTCAACGGTCAGCGCTATAAAACGCAAAAACGAATTTATGAGCTAGCCGACTTTTTACCAGAAAACTTATTTATTCAAATTTCTCAATCCGAAATCATTAATCGTCACTTCATTCAACGCTTTCAACTTAGTAAAACGGGCGCCTATGAAGTTATCTTACGAGATGGTCAAACTACTTTTGCTTCAAGGCGGTACATGCGACGCATCAAAAAGGAGAATCTGTCATGAAAATCTTCAAAAGAATTTTATTAGGCGCTAGTTTAGGAATTAATATTGGCCTTTTGTCGGCTGTTTCTTTCTCATATGCCTACCAACTCCCCAACTTAATTGCCTCCGGGCCAACCTTCACCGGTCACTTTCGCCGGCCACTCACTGCTTTAGTATGTTCCATCGTTCTTTGGGGGCTCATGGGCATCCTCTTTGCGCTTTCCAGTACCATTTTTCAAAATGACCGTCTTAGTATTACCCGTCGAACAATCGAACACTTTTCGTTAACCTATGGTGGATTCACGATTTTAGCTATTTTAGCAGGCTGGTTCCCCCTCTCACTTCCATGGGTGGCCTTTTACACACTGATTTATCTACTGATTTATCTGATTATCTGGCTAATTTCCATGGCCCAAGCGAAAAAATTAGTTCATGAACTAAACAAAAAACTCCATTAAGCCCATTACCCAATAAAGGAGTTGCTCATTAAGAGCAACTCCTTTATTTTTTTCGATTAACAAACTTCGCCCATAACCAGCTGAGGACCATTAGTACCGCAAAACCAGCCACATTAACGACCAAACTATTCAGCCAGCCAAGCAAAGATTGACCGGGCGAAAATAAGTTCACTAATAAAATATAAATAATATTGAGAACGGTCACCAGAACGATTGCTACTGTTCGTGGATAAAGAATGGTGAGATCAGTTATTTTATTTTTCATGTTAAATTATTCCTTTTCTTTCCAATTCATTGTAGCGAACCAGCAATATTTTTACAAAAGAACAATAAAAAAACGCCCCATACAGGCGTTTTAACTCATTTTTCATCAGCCTTCTCACGACTTTCGTGCGATGACTTAACGAACTCTGATTGCTTTTCTAGGCGTTCATCTTGGCGCTTAGCATCTTCAACTTCGCGAGCATCTGCCGCTTCAAATTCATGCTTTTTTTCCATAACGATTTCCCCCGATTATGCTTATTGACCTTCGAATTCTTTCTTTTCGTTCTCGAATTCCTCGTTGTCGTAGCGAGCATCCTTATGCTTAGCATCTTCAACACGGGTATTTGCCTTCTCTTCATGGGCTTCAGCGGCGTGTTCTTGAGCTTGCTTATTCTTTTCCTCTTCAAAAGATTCGCGGTTCTCTTTTGAACCATCACGTAATGTTGCCATCCTTAATTCCCCCTTTTCAATATATTACGATTATAATACTATCATGACAAATTTTAAAGACAAATGTTAAAAAGATTCTAGTATTGGTTTTTTCCTGCTAAGTTCATGAAAAATCAATCCCGCTCGACCCACCAGCTTTAGCAAACCCAAATAAAAAATCAGCCACTAAAACACGGCTGATTTTACATTATTTAAGAAGCATGCGCACTTTGTTGAGGTTTTTGCAGCAAAACCACGATCACGATTAAAAAGATTCAAAGTACTTCAACCAGGACAAGATTTTGTCCGAGAAAAAGGACTGAAAACAAAGCTGCCGTCAGTGGTTCAAACAATCCCAGAATCTGTGCAATCGTGGCTGATAGGAACTTCAGGCTATTAATATAGCACAGGCAGGCTACAACAGTGCCAACAACAACGATAAAGAGTACGTTCGCCAACTGCCAATTTATTAATTGATAAAACAAATGATCACGGAGGCTGGCCGGTAACAATGGCAAACTACCCAAAAGCATCCCCCAACCAACAACTACAGTCGTTGGATATTCTTTCAACAAGGGCTTTGGCAGTAAGCTATAGGCTACCTGACCAACACCAGACAATCAGCCCATCCCCCTCGCTGATTTGACAAACTACGACTATATCCTCCTCGAAGAAGGTCTCTTTAGTGAATCAGTCTCGGAGTTCCAAAAGATTAGGATTGAACCCAAGATGAAACTACGACTACACGATAGCTTTTCAACCATCCTAATGGTCGAACAAGGCCTAGGCTACAGCATTATGCCAATGGATGAAGAAACCGAAGCACTCTACCAGATTAAATCATTCGATATGATCCCCGCCATCAGCCGATCCATTAACCTGTTACAAAAAAATGACGGTCTGCTGACCAATGGCGCTAAAAATTTCGCCAAGTTTGTTCAAACCCATCGGGACGCCCTGTAATCGAGCGGACTCCCCTCTATTGTCTAGGAGTCAAAAAGTCTATACTGGCCTATAATAAATCAGTTTTTGAGAGGTTATGTTTATGGTAACAAAGTCACGATTTGAAGGATTTACCGATGGAATTTTGGTCATTATTTTTACCATCATGATTTTGGAATTTAAGGTACCAAATTCCAGCAATATCACAGCCATTTTAAAACAGTTTCCCTACTTTATTTCTTATAGCATTGGCTGGCTTTTCCTAGGGGAAGCCTGGTACAACCATCTCTATATCGCCAGCAAAATTCACCGGGTGACTCACAAGCTCTTCGTTATCAATGCCCTCTGGCTCTTCACCACTTCCTTTTTACCGCTAGCAACGGCTTGGATTGGTCAAGACCTTTCGGCTCGTGGGCCAGAAATTTTTTACGGCCTAGTCTTCCTGGTGTGGACTGCAGCCTTTTTACTACTGGTCTTCACAGCTATCCTGGATAATCAAAAATTAGGAAGGCTGCAAGAGGCAGAGGATCTTCGCCAAATGCGGATTGTCCGTTACTTAACCAACCCGTTTGCCATTATTTCTCAGGGTCTGGCCTGGTTGCTGATTCTCATTTTTTCCCCACAGTTTCAACTGGTCATCATGGTTTGGCAAATTCTCTTTATTGCCGGTCGAACCAACGTTGATATTGATCGACAACGCTCTCTTAATCGATAAAACACCATTAAAAAAATCAGCCTCGCATAACTTGATATGAACCCCTAATTTCAGGGTTCATATCACTACGAGACTAATTCTTATTTATAAAATTTTACTTTTTCCGACACTTTTTAACACCCCAGTCAACTAACATCGACAGGACGGTAATCACAGCTAATCCCAAGTAGAGCGATACCCAATAGGATATCGGCTCTCCAGGTGAAATCAAAGACCCAATAAAAACGAAAAAAAAATTCCAAAACTGCGACAAAGAAGGTCGCAAAAGTTCGACGATAGTGCATGACGAGTGTCTGCATCTGCTTTCTCCCCGGGGGTCTGCCCACCTGCTCAAAGTCTCGGGTGAAACTTTTTCTAAGGACAGCATACCAGAAAAAATTAGAAATGAAATGATAAATTCAAAAATTTTATCGCTTAATAGCAAATTTTCCTCAATAAATATTAAAAAATAATAAACAAGTGCCTTTTAATTTCTTTTTATTAGAAAAATATGAAATTAAATGATACAATTACTTCTAGAGAAGTATAGAATAGTGTCTTATGACAATTAGGGGAGAATTAAAATGGCAAGTGAAAAGTCCGCATTTATCTTTGTTTCAATGCTCGTAATTTTAGCACAGGCGATTATCGTCAAATTTAGTTTAAATACCTGGGTGCAATTTATCATCCCCTTTGCCTACTCCATAATTTTTGTAATCTGCTTTTTATTCGTTTTCAAAAGCGATAACCTAATTGCCTTTGTCACACTTTTGTTAGCAGGCAATATTACCCTCATGGCAACTGCCAACCACACAACATCAATTTATTAAATATTCCAAATCAGAATAATCTTAATTCTGCCAAATAGCAGACAAAAAGGTCGAAACAATCTTGTTTCGACCTTTTTATTGTGGATAAACTAAGTGAAATTTTTCCAGGACAATTTGTGCCTGATTTTCTCGAAACACTTTGCCCTCTTCGTGGTAGGCGGCAGTGAAAAAATCATGGTGTACATGGCGCCAATAGGCTAATGAGCGGTCCCCCTCGCCCTCTTCATAGGCATGTTGAGCGTTAACATCTAGGTACTGTTCAATTGTGACCGCATCGTTTTTAATAATGCCAACAGGTTGATTTTGCTCATCCAAAATAACATCGTAGGCACCAAAAGCAGGTAAGGGCTCTTCTGCTTCGTACAAATCATACGCACTCGCAGTGGCAGTCTTAACGCCTTTAAGGACTAACTGGGCGAGTTCATTAGCTGCGACACCAAATTGAAAACTAGATTGCAATTCGGCCCCCAACGGAATCACGCCATCGTCTTTAGCCTGTTGAAAAAATGCTGCTGGCGTCATTTGCCGTCCCTCTTCTAATCTTAAAATTTAAACATTCTTGTCCTCATTGTACCAGAAAAAACCGGCCCGTTGTCCCCAAAAGATCAATGATGGCACCTAGGACTAGCCTAAAAGTATCCCTTCCTTCAATGCTACAATAATGACGAAAAATTAGAGGAGGATGCCAATGCTTAGTTACAAGCGCCAAATCGAAATCAAAAAAAGTGCCGAGAAAGCCCATCAAACAATCATGGGCCCAAACGTCGACAATGAAAATCTTGCTACCTATTTTAAATCAGCTGGCCTAGCCGTAATCAATGCCGATTTATCAGATTTAGCGGCCACTGCTTACACCCTGTATAACATGGACAAAGATCAGCCACAGATTGTCGTTGAAAATGCCTTAAACCACCGCGACTGGATTTACATGCTTGCAAAGGAACTTGGCCAACTCATTTTAGGATGGGATTACCAGGTTAACCAAGATAATCCTCAGGTGATTGAACGGGTTCGTCAAGAGTCTAACCAAGTCGACGACATTGATATTTTAGATTATCCCTTTTCGGATGGTTCCTGCCAACTCTCGACAAGCAATCCAACCGAAGCAGAAGCTGATTTATTTGCAGAATATTTCTTAGTCCCTGATGCTACCGCCCAGCCAATCCTACAAGATCTCGATTGGCAAACTTTATCCATGGCCCGATTAATCCAAAAATTCTCATTAATCTACTTTATCAATGATCATATTGCTCGCAATCGTCTAACAACTTTAATCCAGGAGGTTTCCCAAAGCAAATGACCCAAAGTAAGAAAAGTAAATTAAAGGAAAAAATTATTACCCCAGTGGTCGTCCCCTTTGACGACCAGACTCTGCTTGCACAAGATCAAGCGGAATCCTTGCGCAGCCACGTTATTAACAATGGCACCGCTTCGGCCATCCAGGGACAGTTAGTGAAGGAACTTAAATCAAAAGCCGCCATTCGCCGTTGGCTAATCATTTCCATTAGTCTTTACTTTGCACTAGTGACGGTCGCCATTCTAGGCATTACCATCTTTTTAGCGGACATTGTTGCCATTAAGGTGCAAAGTTACCTGATTACCGGCCTCTTTACCAACCTCATCGGCCTTCTGGTCATCATTTACCGCTATGCCTTCGCCGATACTTCAAAACTCATTCATGACCTGTGGACGTTAACTAGGTAAGCCAATGATAAATTAGCAGTTGTCACACAACTAAAAATTACTGAAACGCTATTTTTACGTCTAAACAGAGAACTAACAAAACCAAAATGATAAATTAATTGGCCACAATCGAACGAGACAATAGCCCCTGCCCCTGATATCATACTTTCGACTTAATCATACCCACTAAAAAAGATGCACGGAATATTTTCCCGTACACCTAATAAAATTGGCTTCGATGAGCTATTTTTAAATCGCTAAGTTCACTTCATTTTCAGAATAAAGAACTGCCTCGCCGCTTAGCTTAGTCCGCTTACCCTCATAATCGCAGTGAAGGACGCCTGACCGTGGTGAAGCCTGGTAAGCAGTCAATTGGTGCTTACCTAGTCGTTCTGACCAGTATGGGGCGATATGACAGTGACCGCTACCACAGACAGGATCTTCGTTAATCCCTAACTTAGGCGCAAATGACCGTGATACACAATCATATTCATCATCCACGATGGCTGTAGCATGTTGGGCCATCCCATCTAATTTTTTCAGCTTTTCTATATCAGGATTCATTGCAGCAATTGCTGTTCCTTGTGGGAAAACACAGACCAAATCACGTCCAAGATAGGCAGAATCTGGTCGGGCACCGTAGGCTTCCGTCATGGCTTCAGTTACAGGAATTGCCTTCAAATCGTAAGTTGGGAAGTCCATCTCATACAGGTCACCCTTCTTTGTGACCGTCAAATCACCACTCATGGTGTTGAAAACCACTGACTCTTCATCTTTTGGAGCCGCCTTTTGAAAGACTAAGAAACCGGTAGCCAAGGTAGCATGACCACAAAGGTCAATCTCACCGGCTGGTGAGAACCACCGTAAATCATAGTGGTTGTCATCTTTTTTAACAGCAAAAGCTGTTTCAGAAAGCTTATTTTCCATTGCAATATTTTGCATCATTTCATCACTTGGGAAATGATCAACGAAGAGGACTGCCGCCGGATTACCCTTAAAAATCTCACTTGCAAACGCGTCGACAACATAACTTTTTACCATTGTTGCTTCCTTTCCAAACACAATTAGAATTTCTTTAATTTGCACCATTCTACCACGGTCAAATTGATTTAACAGACATCACCTCAGCTTTCCTGACATCAATTAATTATGTGTTCGAACTCCTGACATCCAAGCCTTTCCGTCACTTAACCTAAAAAGTGGACCGCATATTTGATATGCGGTCCACTTTTGTTTTGAAAATCATTTTACCTAAAAACAGATATCCATATCTTTTATTTTTTGCTTACAAACCAGCCAATCATCCCGACTAAAGCAAATAAAATCCAATAATAGCGTGCCAAAAACTCCCAACCATTATTAATCGGCCGATATTGCCACTCGCGCCAACGATGGTTTTCGTGCCAGTCTTTGTCAGCTTCATCTTCCTCAAAAAACTTTTTGGCACGGTCTTTCACTGCGCCGGTTAACGTTGATGATTGTTGCTGGCCAAATAGAACCTCTTCAACCGGAACCTGAAAGTAATCAGCAACTGATTGAATCTTAGACAAATCAGGTGTGACCTCACCAGTTTCCCACTTTGAAATTGTTTGTCTGGTGACATACAATTCGTTTGCTAAGCTTTCTTGAGATAAATTATGTTCTTTTCTTAAAGATAGTAAGTTCTCGTTAAAGGTAAATTCCATTGCGTCTCTCTCTTTCATTTCCATTAACTTCAGTATACTAATTTACCAAGAAAGCACTAGCAAAAGCGATTAGGATTTGCGCAATTTTAACGGGCATTTCGTCAATTACCAAGCGCAACCCTTCATATGAAAGGCTTTTGCCGTTAATTGAACATGAAAGAGTTCTTCGTGTTCATCAAAAAAAACGCCGCCCTCAGGGTAGCGTTTTTTCTTAAACTGATTTAGTTAAACAGGTAAGAATACTTACCGTAGCCTTCTTTTTCCAAGTCTTCCTTTGGAACAAAGCGCAAGGCTGCAGAATTGATGCAGTAGCGCAATCCGCCTTGTTCAGCTGGTCCGTCATTAAAGACGTGGCCAAGGTGTGAGTCAGCTTCCCCAGAGCGAACTTCCGTCCGCGTCATGCCCAAGGAATTATCAGTTGATTCTTTCAAATCAACATCATCAATTCCCTTGGTAAAGGATGGCCAACCACAACCAGAATCATACTTGTCGGTTGATGAAAAAAGTGGTTCACCGGAAACGACATCAACAAAGATGCCGTCGTTCCACCACTGGTCGTACTTACCAGTAAAAGCACGTTCAGTAGCAGCATTTTGCGTCACATCGTACTGTTCAGGTGTTAAGCGTTGCTTTAATTCTTCTTGATCATACTTTGCCATGACTACTTGTCCCCCCAATACTTTGCTTGATAATCGTGTCGAGGGGCCATCATTGCTGCTTCACGCAATGGGTCCTTTTTATAGAAGTCTTGGTGGTATTCCTCGGCCTCATAAAATGGCTTAGCATCCTCGATTGACGTCAAGATTGGCTTGTCGAATCGACCTGATTCGTTCAACTCCTTCTTTGACTCCTCGGCAATTTGGCGCTGCTCAGGTGAGTTAACAAAAATTACTGGGCGGTATGAATCACCACGATCAGCAAATTGTCCAGTTGCATCAGTTGGGTCAGCTACTTGCCAATAAAGTTCAACCAAATCCTTGTAAGAGAACTTGTCAGGGTCAAACCAAATCTTTACTGCTTCGGTATGTCCGGTAGTATGGGAGCAAACTTCCTCGTAGGTTGGGTTTGCCACGTGGCCACCAGTGTAGCCGGAACGAACCTTTTCGATTCCTGGCAACGAGTCAAATGGCTCGACCATGCACCAAAAACATCCTCCAGCAAAAATTGCTGTATCTTGTGACATTGCAATTACCTCCTACATAACATTGTAAACAGTAACGAAAAATAGTCAATGGTATAGTTGTATTTTTATAAATTTAAAGTCGGTCTTCAATCCATTGCCAAACTTCATTTTTTCCTGATTTAGTAACGGAAGAGAAAAATTGGAAATCAGAATTTTCATCATCAAAATCAACTGCTTTTTTGATAATTGATTCAGATTGGTTTAATTTTCCACGGGCAATCTTATCAGACTTAGTTGCGACCAAGAGAACCGGAATATTGTAATACGCCAACCAATTGTACATCATGATGTCCTCTTCGCTTGGCTTATGGCGCGCATCAACCAAAGAAATCACACCACGAAGCTGCTTCCGAGAACTAATGTAGGTCTCAATCATTTGACCAAAGGCTTCACGCTTCTTTTTGGAAACCTTTGCATAGCCATAACCAGGAACGTCAACGAAGTAGAGCTTTCCCTCCACATCATAAAAGTTCAGTGTTTGAGTTTTTCCAGGCTGACCGGAAGTTCGGGCAAAATTTTTACGATTAATCAGGGTGTTCGTCAATGATGACTTGCCGACATTTGACCGACCGACCAAGGCAAATTCCGCCCGACCGTCCGTAGGATATTGGCTTGGTGAGACCGCTGACATCACCATTTCAACGTTATGAACGTCCATACTTAGTCCTTTTCATCTTTCTTCAAAACCAGCTCGGGTTCCTTACCAGACGTTACAGACGCCTTAGTGATTACAACCTTTTCAACATCATCACGACTTGGGATATCAAACATCGTATCCTTCATGACGTTTTCAATGATTGAGCGCAAACCACGGGCACCAGTGCCTCGTTCGATGGCCAAATCAGCCATAGCAGACAAGGCAGCAGGCTGGAATTCCAACGCAACGCCATCCAAGCCGAGCAATGCTTGGTACTGCTTAACCAAGGCATTCTTTGGTTGCGTCAAAATGTGGGTCAAATCCTCCACCGTTAACTCATCCAAAACCGTGATAATTGGCAAACGCCCAATAAATTCTGGAATCAAACCAAACTTCGTCAAATCTTCCGGTTCAACATTCTTCAAAACATTTGGCTTTTCCAAGGCCTTGGCCTGGTCTGATGTGCTTGAACCAAAACCGATTACTCGACTTCCCAAACGTTCCTTAATCAACGTATCAAGGCCAGCAAAGGCACCACCAACGATAAAGAGGATATTGGTGGTATCAACTTGGATTAATTCCTGTTGTGGGTGCTTACGACCACCTTGTGGCGGCACGGAAGCAATCGTCCCTTCCAACATCTTCAGCAAAGCCTGTTGGACTCCTTCACCCGAAACATCACGGGTAATCGAAACGTTTTCTGATTTTTTAGCAATCTTGTCAATTTCATCGACATAGATAATACCACGTTGAGCAGATTCCACATCAAAATCAGCAGCCTGCAAAAGCTTGAGCAAGATGTTTTCAACGTCTTCACCGACATAGCCAGCTTCTGTCAACGTTGTTGCATCCGCAATGGCGAACGGAACTTGCAAAATCTTTGCCAATGACTGAGCCAAGTAAGTCTTTCCTGACCCAGTTGGTCCTAGCAAAGCGATGTTTGACTTTTGTAATTCAACATCCGTCGTCTTCAAAGCATTTTCGTTAACACGCTTGTAGTGGTTATAGACTGCCACAGCCAAGGTCTTCTTAGCATCTCCTTGGCCAATCACGTAATCGTTCAGATTTTCAACGATTTCCTTTGGCGTTGGCAAAGTCAACTGCTCAGACTGCTGGTCAACTCGCATCTCTTCTTGGATGATTTGATCAGCCAATGCGATACACTCGTTACAAATATATAATCCATCAGGACCAGCGACTAGCTTTTTGACTTCGTCAGCATCCTTACCACAAAAAGAGCAGTGGACTGGAGTGGTTTCATTCGGTGTTTGGACCATAATATTCCCCCTCTATATCGTCTTTCTCCGGCATGAGCACTCGCCTGCCGGCTTGTTCAAAAAGAACAGCTGCCTAAATCAGTAGGCTATGTAAGAAAAAAAGCCCAACCGGGCTCTTTTTAATGGCTTACTTCACATTGGCAGATGAAACAATCTTGTCAACGACTGCCTTCATAGCAATGTCGTGCTTCAACAAATCATCTGACAATGATTGCTTAACTTGTTCTTCTGAAATATTGTATTGATCAGCCAATGACTTAACTTCGGCAGCAACTTCATCAGCGCTTGGATCAATCTTTTCGGCCTTAACAATCGCTTCCAAAACCAAGTTTGTCTTAACGCGGTTGTCAGCGCCTTCTTCAAATTGCTTGTGGAATGATTCCTGAGTTTCACCAGAAATCTGGAAGAACATTTCTGGTGAAATGCCTTGTTGTTGCAATTGAGCCAAGTATTGTTGCATTTGACGATCAACGTCTTCGTGGATCATCTCTTCTGGCAAGTTGCCACCAACAACTTCAGCATTGTCAACTGCGGCTTGCACAGCAGCATCTTCGAAAGCATCCTTAGCTGCTTCGTCGCGTGCTTCTTGCAAGTTCTTCTTTGTCTTTTCCTTCAATTCAGCCAAAGTTTCAACGTCTTCATCAACGTCCTTGGCGAATTCATCATCTAAATCAGGCAATGACTTACGCTTGATTTCGTGAAGCTTTACTTCAAACAAAGCTTCCTTACCAGCCAAGTCCTTAGCTTGATATTCTTCAGGGAAAGTAACCTTAACGTCAACATCGTCGCCGGCTACATGACCAACCAATTGGTCTTCAAATCCTGGGATAAATGAGCCTGAGCCCAATTCCAAAGAATAATCCTTAGCTTGTCCACCATCGAAGTGGTCGCCATCAACAGAACCGTCAAAGTCAATGACAACAGTGTCGCCATTTTCAGCCTTTGTGCCATCTTCTTGCAAAATCAATTCGGCTTGGTTTTCTTGTTGGCGCTTGATTTCGGCATCAACTTCTTCGTCTGATACAGTGGTGTCTTGCTTTTCAACAGACAAACCAGTGTAATCACCCAACTTGATTTCAGGGGCAACGGCTACTTCGGCCTTCATTTGCCAGTCAGCACCCTTGTCCATTGAAACTGGAATGATGTCGGGGCGACCAACAACTGTGATGCCTTGTTCAGCAACAGCTGCATCATAAGCGGCTGGCAAAACGATATCCATGACGTCTTGGTACAATGCTTCTTCACCAAACTTTTGCATGAACAATGACATTGGTACCTTACCCTTACGGAAACCGGGTACGGCAATTTGGTTCTTGTTCTTGTCAAATGCTGGCTTCAAGGCCTTTTGTACATCAGCTTGAGCAATTGAAAATTCTAGTGTACCGCGGTTTGCATCCGCAGCAGCTGTCCATTTAGACATGTTAAATCCTCCAAAAATAAGTTCTATATAATTTTAGACCAAATGACTGATTTTATCAAGGCCAGCGACCAATATGCTCATGGCGATTAGCAAGTAATAGCAATGATTGATTGCCCTTCAACCAACTTTTGCTCAAAAACTAGACCAAAAAGACTATCCATCCATATTTTTTCATCCCCATTGAACTAGCAAGCACCTACCCTTTGGCGGATTCTTCTAAATTTTTTCACATAAAAACCGCTATCGTTAGCGTAGCGGTACTTTCCCATTCTTTACACTTTTTTTGACTAGACATTGATCTTCTGGCCATCATAATTCGACAAATTCACCTTCATCGTTTACATCCGCATCGTCAAACACGTTCAAATCAAAGACACGATTGAATTCTTCCATGTTGTCTGGATAATCGTTGCTACCCTCGATAGTCAAGACTTCTAATCCGTGATTGAAATAAATACGCACACTCCACTGAGTCGCATCCATGACGCTTTCATCCACATACTTTCTCTCCCAACTACCAACTCGAAGGTCTTTCAAAGCCCGGAAGAAATCAGTCTTAGCCATCAATCGCTCACTTTTAAAGTTTAAATCATCCGTTTCTTCCGTCCCCATTTTGACAAAATAACTAGAAGCGATGAGGTCATCCCCAACTACGGTAAAGGTATCATTCTGCTGTCCCCACATGTAGTCACCAGTTATAACCTCCATCTTGTCGATCGTCTCAATTTTATGATTAAAACCAGCTTCACGCAGGTCAGTTTCCATTAGAGGATAGGATCCACCATGAAAAATTAGTTCCGCCTTTTTCTCAATCAATTGTTCATAAACCTGGTCTGATTCCATTATTTGCCCGTCAGTTCGTAATAGCTCCTTTGGTGCAAAGCCCACAAGACTCCGGCGTGATTGACGCATTTTTTGCCAGTAATCTTGAATTTCTTCAATTTCACCAACCAAGTCATCGTTTTCATGACGATGGTTATATTCATGAAAAAAGTCTTCTACTCTCATCTCTCTAACTCCCCTAACTCTCTAACTCGAATTAGATTCATTATATGAGAATCAAAAAACGACTCTTTTATTTTTTACATGCAAAGCGGTTACATTTTAAAGACAATTATTATTGGCCAAAATAAAAAGCCAGACAAAAGTCTGACTTTGATGAGTGACTCCCTAAAAGATGTTTTAACTTTCAGAGTGTGCATCGCTTTACTGATTTTTATTCGGGCAAATTAGCTAAGTCCACAATGGCTTGACCGTAGATTCCCATTGAACGAACAAGG
>DWTH01000022.1:0-28642 GCA_018250975.1 Gorgythion begga
AGGATGTTGATTACTGGCAGGAATTTTTGACCATTAAGGATTGGGCGAAAGACCATGTCGGCCAAACCATCAACGCCTGTTGGTCGGCTCAGGCAGCACTGTACCAAGACTTTGGTATCAAAAAGCGGCGCTTACCGGCAAAATTGTTTGGTATCTATGAGGCCAAGCAACCAACCCAAGAAACTGCCACTGAAAAATCAGGACTGACCACTGGCCTCGCAAACTTCAAGACACCGCAGTCGCGGTATTCGGAATCGGTGATTGACATTGAAGACTTGCCAGCTGATTTACAAGTCCTCTTAACTAATGACCAAGCAGGACCGCTTCTGCTACATTCGGCCGAGAGAAAGCAAACTTACCTGACGGGGCATTCAGAATATCAAACGAAAACGTTGGATGCCGAATACCGGCGCGACCTGGCTAAGCATTTGGCCATCCACGAACCAGCTAACTACTACCCAGAAGGTTATTACGACCGTGGCGAAGAGATTGAAAACACCTGGATGGCTAGCAGTCGCCAGCTCTATCAAAACTGGTTGAACCTGGTTGTCAATAAGGAGAAAAATTATGACCGACAAGAAATTACACTTTGAAACCCTGCAAGTCCACGCTGGCCAAGTTGTTGATCCAGAAACCGGGTCACGGGCCGTGCCAATTTATCAAACAACTTCTTACGTTTTTAAGGACGCTAATCAGGCAGCCAACCGTTTTGCTTTGACGGAACCCGGCAATATTTATACGCGCTTGACAAACCCAACAACGGCGGTTGTTGATGACCGTGTAGCGGCTTTGGAAAACGCCAGTGCCGGGGTGACTTTAGCCACAGGGTCAGCGGCCGTTACGGCTGCGATTCTTAATATTGCTGGTCAGGGGGATGAGATTGTTGCTGCCAGCACACTGTATGGCGGAACTTATGACCTCTTTGCGGTCACCCTGCCAAAACTAGGAATTAAAACGACCTTTGTTGATCCAGATGATCCCGAAAACTTTGAAAAGGCGATTACAGACAAGACCAAGGCGGTTTATGTGGAGAGTATCGGAAACCCCAATATTAACTTGGTTGACTTTGAGGCCATTGGCGAAATTGCCCACCGTCACCAAATCCTTTTCTTTGTGGATAACACATTCGGGACGCCTTACTTAGTCCGGCCATTGGACCACGGCGCTGATATCGTGATTCATTCAGCCACGAAGTTTATTGGTGGCCACGGGACAACGATGGGCGGGGTCATTGTTGAAAAGGGCGACTTTGATTACAAGGCTAGCGGTAAGTACCCAGGTTTCACAACACCAAACGCGCAGTATAACGGCTTGGTCTTTGCTGATTTGGGGCCGGCAGCCTTTACGACCAAGGTGCGAGCCGAAAGTTTGCGCGACCTGGGGGCAACGATTAGTCCTTTTAATTCCTTCTTGTTACTGCAGGGATTGGAGTCGCTGTCCTTGCGAGTTGAGCGTCACGTTTCAAACGCCGAAAAGGTGGTTGACTACCTGAATAACCATCCAAAGGTTGCCTGGGTCAAGTATCCCAAGTTGGCTGATAGCCCTTATCATGATTTGGCAGAAAAGTACTTCCCTAATGGGGTCGGATCGATTTTCACCATTGGTTTGACTGGCGGTGAAGAGGCCGGTAAGGAATTGATTAAGAACTTGAAACTCTTCTCGCTCTTGGCCAATGTTGCCGATGCGAAGTCGCTGATTATCCATCCGGCTTCTACAACCCATGCCCAGTTGAATGAGGAAGAACTGCGGGCAGCCGGTGTGACATCAGACTTGATTCGCCTCTCAATCGGGGTGGAAAATGTTGACGATATTATCGCTGATTTGGACCAGGCCTTGGCTAAGATTTAAAGGCGTGCGTGCTGATGAAACCTAGGCTATGTATTAAAAATGTGTGCGGTGATGTTGGCATTGACTGAATTTAAAAAGCGCTATAGGGCCTGGCAAAAAAAACAGGTCGTGTAAAAGATGGGAATAAGGAAAGGTAAAAATTAATGGCAATTGACTGTTCTTGGCAAAAGAAGATTGAAACGATTTTGGCTCAAGCGGGTAACCGAATTGATAATGTGACGGGGTCGATTTCGATGCCCCTGTACTTTTCGACCGCTTACCGACATGAGGGTTTGGGTAAGTCAACGGGTTATGACTATTCCCGGATGACGGAACCAACTAGGGATGTCTTAGAGGACGTCTTGGCTCAGATGGAAAATGGGGTGAAAGCCTTTGCCGTTTCCTCGGGGATGGCGGCCATTCAACTGGTCTTTAGCCAGTTTAAGAGTGATGACCACATCATCGTCTCCGATGACTTATATGGTGGTTCCTTCCGTTTCTTTGATCTTTTAGCAAATCAGTACCATCTACGCTTCAGCAAGTGGGATGGTCAGGATTACCAAGAACTTGACCGGCTTTTGGCAGATGGCGGGAAGGCTGTTTGGATTGAGACTCCTTCAAACCCAACCATGAAGGTGATTGATATCCAAAAGACGGCCGACCATGCGCATGCGGCTTCGGCTCAATTGTTCGTAGATAATACTTTCTACACACCTTTGATTCAACAACCCTTGAATGAAGGAGCAGACATCGTGGTTCATTCTGCCACGAAGTATTTGTCAGGGCATAATGACCTGTTGGCCGGTGTGGTGGTTTGTAAAACCGAAGAAATGGCCGCAGTCATTGGTCAAAATCTGATCACGACGGGTCCTAATTTGGCACCCTTCGACTCTTGGTTGCTCTTGCGTAGCCTGAAGACGCTGCCTTTGCGCCTGGCCAAGCAGGAAGAAAACGCTCAGGACTTGGTGGCGGATTTTAACCAAAGTGAGTTGATTGATGAAGTGCGCTACCCTGGCCGTGGTGGTATGGTCAGCATTTATGTGAACAAATCAGTTCATATTGACCGCTTCTTGGGCGCCTTGAAGGTGATTTCCTTTGCTGAAAGCCTGGGTGGGACGGAAACCTTGGTGACCGTTCCAGCCGTGCAAACCCATGCCGACATGACACCAGCTGAACGTGAAAAAACAGGGATTACGGAAAACTTGTTGCGTGTCTCCTGTGGGATTGAAGCTAGTTCGGACCTGATTTTAGACTTCCATCAGGCCCTTGCTGCTGCAAAGGATGACAATGTGGCTGCGGCCAATTCGGTTAAAGAACAGGTGGCAGAGACGTTTGGCGTAGAAAAGGAGTTAATTCATGACTAAGGATGCATTTTCTGATTGGACAAAGGTCATTAAAACCACGACCAAACCCGATAAGGAAAGCGGGGCGATTAACCCAGCAATCCAGTTGTCCTCGACATTCGAGCAGCGTGATTTTGATCATTTCGGTCACTGGGATTATGCCCGGTCAGGGAACCCCACGCGAGATGTTTTGGAAGAAAGTATTGCAGAGCTGGAGCATGGCACTAGGGGCTTTGCCTTTGCAACGGGGATGGCAGCGATTTCGACGGCCTTGTTGACGTTGAACCAGGGCGATCACGTGATTTTGACCAAGAACGTTTATGGTGGGACCTTTCGCTTGGTAGAAGAAGTTTTGACCAAGTATGGGATTTCGCATACCTTTGTGGACTTGGGGAACCCGGCTGATTTGGAAGAGGCCTTCCAGGATAATACCAAGGTAGTATATGTGGAAACCCCTTCCAACCCAACTTTGCAGGTCACGGATATTCGGTTAGTGGCCCAAATTGCCCACGACCATGGTGCCTTAGTTTTCGCCGACAATACCTTTATGACCCCGGTTTTGCAAAAGCCACTGGACCTTGGTGCTGATTTGGTCGTGCATAGTGCCACGAAATTCTTAGCCGGCCATAGTGATATTTTGGCTGGATTAGTGGTCACCAAGGACGAAGAGTTTGGCAAGCAAATCTACTTCCTCCAAAATGCCATGGGTGCGACGCTTGGCGTTTCGGATTCCTGGCTCTTGATGCGTGGCATTAAGACCTTAGCGGTCCGAATGGAAAAGGAGTCGCAAAATGCCCTGGAACTAGCTCAGTGGCTCGAACAACAGGAACTTGTGACAAAGGTTAATTATCCAGGCCTGGAAGCGGATGTTGGCTATGCAGTTCACAGTAGTCAGGCCAAGTCAGGTGGGGCGGTCTTGTCCTTTGATATTGGTAGTGAAGACAATGTGCGTCAGCTAGTAGCCGAATTAAAGATTCCAATTTTTTCGGTTTCTTTGGGGGCTGTGGAATCGATTATTTCCTATCCGCCGAAGATGTCCCATGCTGAAATGAACACGGAAGAACGCCATGACCGTGGCATTACGGATGGTTTGGTCCGCTACTCGGTTGGCCTCGAAGATATCAACGATTTGAAGGCTGATTTACACCAGGCCTTTTTGAAAATTAAAGAATGAAAACAAACAATGAAAAGATGAGTATCTAATCCGAATTTCTGACAGAGAGCCATGATGATGAGAATTGGTAGAAAAATGGTTAGAGAAGATGGTCTTGGAGTTACTGGCCGGTCGAGCACATTTTGCGTGAGATGGCCACGGTTCACAACCGTTATCTTGTGTGGCTCCGATGCTAATTGGGGTATTGAGTAAGTCTGATGGTTATCAGACAATTAGGGTGGTACCGTGCCAAAAGGCGCCCCTAGATAGACGTAATTGTTTATCTAGGGGCGTTTTTATGTGCGGACAAGAATAGTAAAGAAAAGATGAGGAGAAAAGGATATGACAACAACAATTATTGGTTTCCCACGGATTGGTGAAAAGCGAGAACTCAAGTTTGCGACAGAGCATTATTGGAAGAAGCAGTTGAACCAGGACGAGTTATTGCAAAAGGCGCATGAGATTAAGTTGGCGCATTGGCAGGCCCAACAGGAAGCTGGCATTGACTTGATTCCAGTTGGCGACTTTTCTTTCTTTGATAATTTTTTGGACGTTGCCAACGATTTAAATATTGTTTCTGACCGCTATCGACAATTAGGATTGTCAAAATTAGATGAGTATTTTTCTCAGGCTCGGGGTTACCAGGATGGTGACCAAACGGTTAAGGCGCTGCCAATGAAGAAGTGGTTTAATACGAATTACCACTATATCGTTTCTGAATTTACGCCAGAGACACACGTGCAGTTTAATGGTCAAAGGCTACTTGATGAAATTCGTGAAGCCCGGGCAGCAGGAATTAATTCGATTAAGGCTGTCTTCATCGGTCCCTACACGCTTTTGAAATTAGCGCGTTTTGTGGATGGTGCCAAGCCAACTGATTTCATTACTGATTTGGTCCAGGCCTATCAAGCACTTTTGGCTAACCTGCAGGAGTTAGGGGTCGACTATTTACAAGTTGATGAACCGGCCCTCACGTTTGATGTCAGTCAACAAGACCAAGAATTGTTTGATCAACTCTATGACCAAATATTGGCCCAACCAACTACAGTCAAAGTGATTTTGCAGACTTACTTTGGTGATGTCAGGGATGTCTACCAAGATTTGATTCAAAAGCCTTTTGCGGGAATCGGCTTGGACTTTGTTGAAGGGCAAGAAAATTGGCAATTGATTGAGCAATACGGTTTTCCAACCGATAAGGCGCTCTTTGCTGGGGTTGTGAACGGAAAGAACGTTTGGCGCAATCATTACCAGACAATTTTGCAGCAATTGCACCAGTTACCAGCAGAAGTATCCGTGGTCCTCAATACTTCTTCCTCTTTGTTGCACGTGCCTTATACCGTTGCTAATGAAAATCAGTTGGACCAAGATGTTGCCCAACATTTGGCCTTCGCTATTGAAAAATTGCACGAACTCAGTGAATTGGCTGCGATTGTTGCTGGCCGAGAAGGTAGCGAGAAGTATTTGGCAGAAAATCAACGACTCTTTGCCGACGTCAAACACCCAGTTAATGTGGTGGTTCAGAAGAGAGTGGAGGCGTTGCGCGACGATGACTACACTCGGCTGCCAGATCGAAAAACACGGATTGCTTTGCAAAACGAAGAATTAGACTTGCCACTGTTCCCAACGACGACAATCGGTTCCTTCCCACAAACAGCTGATGTTCGAGCCAACCGTCGTCAATTTAAGCACCATGAAATCAGTCAAGAAGAATATGACCAATTCAACGAAGACAAGATCGCTCGGATTATCCGTAAGCAGGAGGAGTTAGGCCTTGATGTCTTGGTTCATGGGGAATACGAACGCAATGACATGGTCGAATACTTTGGTGAAAAATTAGGTGGTTTTGTCTTCACGCAAAATGGTTGGGTCCAGTCATATGGGAGCCGAGCTGTTAAACCACCAATTATTTGGGGGGATGTTAGCCGCACGGCACCGATTACGGTTGCAGCCTCAGTTTATGCAAATGGTTTGACGGATAAGCTCGTGAAGGGGATGCTGACGGGTCCAGTGACCATCTTTAACTGGTCGTTCCCTCGTGAGGACATCGAGCGCAAGGAAGTCGTGACCCAAATTGCATTGGCCTTGCGTGATGAAGTCTTGGATTTGGAAAAGCATGAGATTAAGATTATTCAAATCGATGAGCCAGCTCTACGTGAGAATTTGCCATTAAGAAAATCAGATTGGTTTAGCCAGTACCTAGATTGGGCCGTTCCGGCCTTCCGTCTGGTTCACTCTGGTGTCGCGCCAACAACACAAATTCACACTCATATGTGCTATAGCGAGTTCTCAGATATTCTCCAAGCAATCGATGACTTGGATGCCGATGTGATTTCATTTGAAGCCTCTCGAGCTGATTTCACCTTAATTGATGACCTAGTTGACCACCAGTTCCAAACTCAGGTAGGGCCAGGTGTCTATGATATTCACTCACCACGGGTGCCTAGTCAAAATGAAATTCAAGGTTTGATTGAGCAGGTAATCGAAAAAATTCCTGCCGAAAACGTTTGGATCAATCCAGATTGCGGTTTGAAGACCCGGTCCGAGGAGGAATCCTTCGCCAGTTTGGAAAACATGATTGCTGCCATTCAAGCAATCAGGGAGGATGTCGATGAAGCTAGTTGATTTATTTGAGAAAAAAACAGTTTTTTCCCTCGAGGTTTTTCCACCACGAAAGAATACTTCCAAAGAAAGTATTCTGCCAACGCTATCTTCGTTAAATGATATTTCACCTGATTTTATTTCGGTCACATTGGGTGCGGGCGGAACGGCCCAGGGCAATGAAACGATTGAGGTTGCGAATCTTATTCAAAATCAGCTACACGTACCAGCGGTTGCCCATATTCCTAGTTTGTATCGGAACCAAGATCAGGTGGACGAATTGCTTGACCAACTGGCGGCCGATAATATTCAAAACGTACTGGCACTGCGCGGTGATCCGGTAGATGGGTTATCACCAAATGGGACCTTTTACCATGCTTCTGATTTGGTTGCTTATATTGACCGCGAGTATCCTAATTTTGATGTTGCCGCTGCTTGCTATCCGGAAGTGCACCAGGAATCACCATCTGTGGTGGCTGATATTGAAGGGCTGAGGCGCAAGGTTGATGCAGGAGCGGATCACCTGATTTCACAGCTATTTTTCGATAATCAGCATTTTTATGAATTTCAGGAACGGCTAGCCCTGGCTGGCATAACAGTTCCGGTTGAAGCTGGCATTATGCCTTGTACCAATAAAAAGCAAATTGAGCGGATAACGAAATTTTCGGGTGTGCCAGTGCCCAAAAAGTATCAAAAAATGCTTGATCGCTATGCGGATAATTCCTTGGCGCTGAAAGACGCCGGTATTGCTTATGCAATCGAACAAATCGTTGATTTGGTTTCCCAAGGGGTCGACGGTATTCATTTATATACGATGAATAAGCCGGAAATCGCTGAGAAAATCTGGGATGCCACCAAGACAATTTTTGAAGCTAACCAAACAAAGGATAGGGGTGCAATCGAACTGGTTCATTGAATCGAGTTCTTGGTTGCTTAATATCGGCCCCTCATGAAAAGAAAAGAGTAAAACAAAAAACCGCTTGCTTGTCTGAAATCAGACTTGCGAGCGGTTTTTCAAGCAGAAAAAATATTTGGATTAGTCAGCCGTTGTTTTTGAAACAACGATTGTTGACTTCTTACCGAGGGCGAAGAGAATCATGCCAAAGGCAATATAGCTAAGCAAAACTGTTAACGGCAAGGCAATGGCATTGCCATTAAAGAAGGCAATGTTCCGCAAAATTGTTCCAGTTGCCCCAGGTGGCAAGAGTTGTCCGAAGAAACCCCAGCCCTTTGGCAACATTTCAGGAGCTGATGAGAGCCCTGAAAGTGGGTTCCCAAGCAAGATCAACATGATGGCAGCGATAATCAAACCACCATTGCCCATCACTTCCAAAATACCCAGAACAAAGAATGCAGTGGCGGCGATACCAATCATGGCACCAAGTGAAGTTAACCAGTAGTTACCATCGAAAGTACCAACACCGAATTGGATAACACCAACAAGGCCAAGTCCACCAACGAAGGCGAATGCCAAGGCAGCAAAGAACTTTTGCTTCTTACCCTTAATCACGTTGGCAATGGCAACGGCACCAATCCAACCGCCAAGGGCAATTGGTAAGGCACCAGCGGCCAAACCAGTTCCCTTAGAGTCATCTTTAGGGAAGGCACGTAATTCAACAACCTTCAATGTCTTAGCATCGATTGCTGCTGACTTTTGGCTCAAAGCCTTCAATGTGTTGGCATCATTTGCTTGGGCCATCATTGGTGCTAATTGAGCCTTAGCAGCAGCTTTTTGCTGGGTAACAACACCCTGACCGATTTGGTTCAAGCCTTGCGCAACGGCTGCAGAAGCGGCTGTTGCTTGGTACAAGCTCAAGTCACCAGTTGCTGATATTTCAAAGGCACCGTAAATCTTACGTTCCTTGATAGCAGACTTAACGTCTTTTTCGCTGCCATATTGGCTAACCTTAAATCCCTTATCGGACAACGGCTTGGCCAACTTTTCATACGTTGCGTCATTTTGAGCAACGACACCAATTGGTACATTGTTAATACCTGATTTAACGGCTGGCAATGAGAAGGCAGTCATCATAATTCCTAAGACAACTGTCAAACCAAGAGCCAAACCTAAAATCAACTTATTGGATGATTTCATGTGTACTTCCTCTTTTCATTTACTGATTTTAGTATATGAAATCGACAAAAAAAGAAAACCAACAATCGTTGCTTAAAAGTTGGATAAGCTGATTTTAGGCCACTTATCCAACAAAAAACCACCCATTGGTGGGTGGTTTGGTTGAAAAAATTAGTTCTGGGCATGAATGACCTTAGTCAAAAGTGGTGGGACAACCCTAACAAGGATGGCCGAAAACTCTTCAGTTGACTCTTGAAAGCCAGAACGAATCCAAGTAATAATCAAATTTGTGGCGGTTCCTGTCAAAATATTGAGAGCATACCGCGGTGGAATCGCTAAATCGTGGCCATCAGTTGTATTGAAGAAAGCTTTTTTAGCCTGTTCAACCATTCGATTTTCAAAGGAATGCTCAGCATGCTTTGAAAGCAGAAGGGCGGCTAGTTCCTTTTGCTCGTAGAGCTTTTGAACCAAAAAATCAGCTCGATGCTGAAAGATTTCAGCGACGTCGAAATTTTCAATATTAAGCGAGGGAAGAGCTCCCATAGTCTCTTCTAAGAGGTCCAGTTGGATGGTTTCCATCAAATCATCCTTATCTAAGAAATGAGCGTAGAAGGTTGAGCGGTTAATATCAGCCTGCTTAATGATTTCTTGGACAGAAATTTTATGAAAGTCCTTATGGGCCAAAATTTCTAAAAAGGTAGCACGAATAGCGGCATCGGCTTTGGTATAACGGGCATCAGTTTTCATAATGGTTATTTTTCTTGATAAAATTCGTTAACGAAGAGTCCCATCATTAAGGAATCATGGTAACGTCCTTCGGCAAAGTAGTGTTGGCGGAGTCGGCCTTCCTCTTGAAAGCCGAACTTTTTATAAATGTGGATGGCAGCCGGATTTTCAACATCGACATATAGGTAAATCTTGTGAAGATTTAAAACAGAGAAGGCATATTCGATTCCGGCGTGCAGACCTTCTTGGGCCAAACCTTGGCCATGAAATTTAGTGTCAATAATGATTTGGATTTCACAGTGACGGTGAATGGTATTGATATCGATTAATTCAACGACACCGACAAATTGGTTGTCTTCCTCAATCACGAAACGCCGTTCGCTTTGATCGAGGACGTGGCGGTCGTAGAGGAGGGTTAATTCATCTAGGGAATTAAAAGGTTCCTCGAACCAGAGGGCCATCACAGACCGTGAATTTTTTTGCTGGTAGATATGGGGCAAATCTTGCTTAGCAAGAGGACGGATGTTCACTTTTGTCTCCATTTCGTCTGCTACTAGAATATCTAGTAAAGGAATTACGCTATACTACCAAGATAACATAAAAGGCGGCCTTACACTAGCAAGACCGCCTTTTCTAAGTTATCGTATTGCCCCTGCTGGATTCGAACCAGCGCATAATGGCACCAGAAGCCACCGCCTTACCGCTTGGCTAAGGGGCAATTACTTGATATATATTACCCGCTTTTCTCTCATTTTGCAAGGTTTTTTTAGAATTTTCTGGATTTTTTTGTAATGAATTCTATAAAAAACAGATGGAGCGGAGTGAATCAAAAAATTGGTAAAAAGAGGGGACTGATTTGAAATATCTGCCTAGACCAATTATAATGAGAAAAGAGATGCTAGCAAGTTATCCTAGTTTTCAACCAATAATGACAGTCAGGAGCGGCAATAATTATGGCTATACCACGCTATATTGAGATTCATAATGAGATTCGTCAGCGCATTGCAGCTGGTGAATGGGGGACGAATAAACGCCTTCCGGCCGAACGTGACTTGGCCGAATCCTTTCACGTTTCCCGGATGACCCTCCGCCAGGCGATTCAGACCCTAGTTGATGAAGGCATCTTGGAACGCCGTGTTGGATCCGGGACCTATGTGGCTGAGAAAAAGGTTTCAGAACGGGCGCTCGGTGTGACTTCCTTTACGGAATTGATGAAAAAATCAGGTCGTGAAGCGCAGACCGTGACCGTTTCTTATAAGGTGACGACCCCATCCGTTTCGGAGTTGGAGCATTTGCAACTCAAACCAGAGGACGAAGTTTTGGTGATGGAGCGCTTGCGCTTGGGTGATGATGAACCAATCTTGTTGGAACAGACGACCTTACCTGTAAAGCTGGTCAATAACTTTACCCGTTCAAGCCTGACAGAGTCGCTCTACGCCACTTTAATCCAGGCCGGCATTCAGCCAGGCCGGGCCGAACAAACGGTCACAGCGGCGCTGGCAACGGAGCGACAAGCTGATTTCTTGCAAATTAAGCGCGGCGATCCAATTTTGGCCGTCCGTCAGGTCTCTTACGACCAGGAAGACCACCCTTTTGAATACGTGCGCTCATACTACGTTGGTGATCGCTTTGAATTCCAATTGACTCGCTAATGAATCATTAATAGTTTGAAAAAAAAGGAGCTCAACACATTGTGTTGAGCTCCTTTTGTACTGATTTTTTATTTGTGGTTATAGCGCTTTGCTAGGTAGTCACCAACGACTTGGACAATCAAGACGAGGACGAGGACCAAGAAAGTGGCCACCAAGGTTGTATCATTGGCAAAACGGTTGTAACCGTAGGCGATGGCCATGTTTCCCAGACCACCAGCACCAATGGCACCGGCCATGGCTGTTAACCCAATCAAGGAAATCAGTGTCACCGTTGACACACGAATCAATTCGGACCGACCTTCGCGGAGGTAGACACCAAAGACGATTTCAGTGAAGGAAGCCCCAACTGCTTGGGCAGCTTCGACAATCCCAGAATCAACTTCAGTCAAGGCAACTTGAACCTGACGGGCATAGAAGGGGAAGACTCCCAATGACAATGGCACCAAAGCGGCAGTAGAACCGATTTGCGTTCCAACAATGGTCTTAGTGACGGGAGCAATGAAAGCCAACAGGATAATGAACGGAATTGCTCGGAAAATCGAAACAATCTTATCAAAGATCCAGAAGAGGACTTTGTTTGGGGTAATACCACGAGGGCTTGTGACAACAAGGCCAAAGCCAAAGATTAAGCCCAAAAGACCACCGAAGATAGCGGACCAGAAGGTCATAAAAATTGTTTGGTTAATTGCAGTTAGCCAACCGGTATCACCGGACCAGCCTTGATAAACGACGTTTGGAAATGTTTGTGAAAACCAATTACTCATGCTTGCTTTCCTTTCAAGATATCAACAGAAACGCCTTGGTCTTTTAAGGACTGCAAACCGGCAGCCAAACCATCGGCTGAGCCTGAGAGGATGACTAACAGGGAACCAACTTCGGTTCCTTGTAGAATCTCAACGTTACCGTACAGGATGTTGGCGACAACTTCATACTTCTGATAGAGGGTGGTGATTAATGGTTCGTTCGTGCTGTTACCAGAGTAAGTCAGACGGGCAAAGACCTCGTTGTCGTTTAAGGTTGTAATGGCATCCGATTCAGCAATCGTTGCCAAAGCCTTATCCTGGTTTGTGGCCGTTTCAATAAATTCCTTAGTTAAGGCGGCTTGTGGCTTCGTGAAGATGTCCAAAGTTGAACCTTCTTCTAGGACC
This sequence comes from Gorgythion begga, assembly GCA_018250975.1. Classification (NCBI taxonomy): domain Eukaryota; kingdom Metazoa; phylum Arthropoda; class Insecta; order Lepidoptera; family Hesperiidae; genus Gorgythion; species Gorgythion begga. Next base: position 12,522 of record DWTH01000022.1, read on the forward strand.
TGACCATCTTGCATCACGGCAACCTTGTTAGCCACTTCCTTGACCGCATCCATTTCGTGGGTAATCAAAAGAATGGTCAAGTTGTATTGCTGATTTAACTTCTTCAAAAGGGCCAAAATCTGGTTGGTCGTCTTTGGATCCAAGGCAGAGGTTGCTTCATCAGAAATCAAAATTTCAGGGTCGTTGGCCAAAGCGCGGGCGATGGCGACACGTTGCTTTTGACCACCGGAAAGTTGGGCAGGGAACTGGTCAGCTCGATCAGTCAATTCGACTAATTCAAGCAGCTCAGCAACCTTTGCCTGCTTTTCGTCGGCCTTTAATGGGCTATGCTGCAAGGCAAAGGCCACGTTTTCAGCCACCGTACGCTCGTTGAGCAAGTTAAAGTGTTGGAAAATCATTCCAATCTTGCGGCGGCGGTCGCGAAGCTCATTTGGCTTAATCTGGACACCGCTCTTACCAGCACCTTGACCGTCAAAGAAGGTTTCGCCATTCACGATGACTTGGCCGTTTGTTGGGACCTGGAGCAGGTTAATGACCCGGACCAAAGTTGACTTACCGGCGCCGGAGTAACCAACGATTCCGAAGACGTCGCCACGGTTCACGTCGATGGAAACGTTTTTAACCGCCTCAATGGTCCGCTTTTTTTGTTGGAAGGTCACATCAATATTTTTTAAAGAAATAATTGGATTCGTCATTGATAAATTCTGGTGCTTGCGCACTTTCCTTTCTGTTTGCTACTAGTGATTAGCATAGCTACCAATGATTAGTTTAACAAACTTTATGTTGTCTTCGTAATCAGTCAGGCGAATGTTTTCATTTGGAGCATGGTCTAAGGCGCCTTGGTAGCCGACACCCAAAGAAATAATGGGGGCCTTGATAGCATTGTTGACATAGGCCATTGGGCCGGTTCCTGGTGAAGTTGGGGAAACAACGGGTTCACCTGGATAAAAGTCCTTAGCCAGGTCGATGACCTTTTTGATTTCAGGATCCGACATATCTGACCGGTAGCCAGGTTGACCAAGGGTCTTTGTTACTGTCAAATCAGCAAAGCCCTGGTCGATCAAATAGTCTTGAATCTGCTTTAAGGTTTTGTCTGGATCCATACCGGGAACCAGACGGGCTTCCAGCTTAGCGGTTGCTTCCGCTGGTAGCACTGTCTTGACACCCTGATCTTCGTAGCCAGAGGAGATACCCTCGATATTAATACTTGGTTCGAAGTAGAGGGCTTCCTTCCAATCGTCACCACGCTTGTCGGTTAATAGTGGGGCAGTGATTTGATGGCCCTTGATAAATTCTTCCTTGGTGCCAGGCAAAGCGGCAACCAAGTCTTTTTCGCGCTGGTTAGGGGCGATGACGTCCTCATAGAAGTTAGGGACTTGAATGCGGCCCGTCTTTGGATCAAAAAGGGTTGATAACCCTTGGCTTAAGCGCCAGGCAGCGGAATCAACAACGGTTGCTAATGAGGAATGGAGGTCGATGCCAGCCGTCTTGGCCGTCACATCGAAGGTCACGATTCCCTTATTACCACCACCAAGTTCGATTTGTCCCTGCTCGTCTTTATTACCGGACTCCCAGATGATTAAATCAGCTTTTAATTCTGGATACTTGGCTAAATAGTCATCCAAGTGCTGTGAGGCGGTTTCCTCAGAACCTTCAATTAAGAAGGTAATGTTGACGGGTAATTGGCCATCGTTTTCGTCTAAGTATTCGGCTAAGGCCGTGAAACGGGCCGTGATATTCCCTTTATCGTCATCGACACCGCGACCAATCAGATGGCCATCTTTTTCAGTCAAAGTCCAGGGGTCTTGGTCCCACAGGTTAAAGGGTTCCGCTGGCTGCACGTCGTAGTGGTTATAGATAATCAAGTTTTTTGCATCGGCTTGGTTACTATTAAAGTGCGCAATGACCAGTGGGGCAAAGTAACTGTCGTCGATTTCGACTTGGCCACCAAGCTTTTCCAATGCTTGACCGAGAAGGGCAGCCGTTTCAGGTAGCTTCTCGTGCTTTGCTGAAACACTGGGGAGGGCAATCAATTCTTTTAAGAAAGTGAGGTATTCTTCTTTACGATTTGACATGAGTAATTTTCCTTTCGTGGTGATGATTAAATATGTACGCGGGACAAGCCCGCCTTGTCGAATTACTTCTTGTAATCCCAAACAGTGATTTCGGCACCGTCGTAGTTCTTCTTAACTAATTCCTTGGTCTTAGCAGTTTGGATAGACTTCACAACATCCTTGTAAATCTTCTTATCCTTGTCAGACTTGTTAGCCGCAACGAAGTTGAAGAATTGAGTCGTGTTCTTGTTCAAACCTTCAACATAGATGGCAGAGTTAAAGTCGATTCCTGCTGACTTAGCAAAGTTTGTGTTGATAACAGCACCGGCAAACTTAGGATCCTTCAATGAAGTTGCAGTTTGTGAAGCATCAACTGGCACAATCTTCAAGTTCTTAGGGTTTGAAGTAATGTCGTTTGGTGTGGCCTTGTTCGTGTCCTTCACCTTAATCAAACCAGCTTCGGCCAAGAGGTGGATACCACGGTTTTCGTTAGTAACATCGTTGGCAACGGCGATTTGGCTACCATCAGGGATGTCCTTGATTGACTTGTACTTGTCTGAGTAGACACGCAATGGTGTAGTCCAAGTGTCACCGATTGAAACGATGTCTGTCTTGTTAGCCTTGTTCCAGTTTTCCAAGAATGGGTAGTTTTGGAAGGCGTTCAAGTCGATGTCGTGGTTGCTCAAGGCCTTGTTTGGCTGTGAGTAATCAGAGAACTTAACGGTCTTCAAAGTAATACCATACTTATCCTTAGCAGTCTTGGCTGCTTCTGCCCAGATCTGGTCTTCTGATTTGTCACCGTTCATGACACCAATCTTAACCACCTTGTCGTCTTGGCTACCGTGGTTGAAGAAGCTGAAGTAACCAATTCCAACAATGGCTGCGGCGGCTACAATTCCAATAATCGTCTTTTTTGCACTCATAATATCTTTCTCTCTTTCCTATGTTACTCAATTATTTTAATTAAATTGCTTGTCCCAAGCGGCGACTTCTGATTCACCATACTTTTCCTTGATCAATTGCTTGGTCTTGTTTGTTTGGTAAGCCTTAACGACGTCTTGGTAAATCTTCTTGTTCTTGTTCTTCTTTTGTGCAACGATGATGTTGACCCACTGGTGTGAATCCTTGTTCAAAGGTTCCACGAAGATGGCATCTTGGTACTTTAGGCCAGCTGACTGTGCATAATTACCATTGATGACGGCCCCCTGAACATCTGGAAGGTTACGAGCGGTTTGATCTGCTGAAACTTCCTTAATCTTCAAATTCTTTGGATTTGAGGTGATGTCCTTGGTTGTTGCCAGCGTCAATCCTGATTTCAACTCAATCAATCCAGCGTACTTCAAGAGGTAAAGGGCCCGACTTTCGTTTGATGGGTCATTTGGAACGACGATGGTGTCGCCATCCTTAAAGTCGCTGACGCTCTTGTATGAGTTCGAGTATAGGCGGATTGGGCTAATGGCCGTTTCACCAATTGAGGTTAATTCGTTGCCGTTCTTTTTGTTGTAGGCATCCAGGAAGGCGTAGTGCTGGAAAGAGTTCAAATCAATGTCGCCGTTTTGCAAAGCCTTGTTTGGCTGTGAGTAATCGGAGAACTGCTTGAACTTAATTGTCACACCGTACTTATCCTTGGCCGTTTGAGCAACACTCTTCCAAATATCATCGTCATCTTTGTTCGCTGACATAATGCCGACTGTCACCGTTTTATTATTGCTTGTACCTTGATGACCAAAGCTGACGTAAGCTAGTGCAGCGACAGCAACGACTGCGATACCGGAAATCAACCAACCTTTTTTTGACATTTTCTTGTTATTATCTCCTTATATCTTTATTTTAATTTTAGCAACAAAAAAAGCCACTTCTATCTTTAAGATTTAAGACAGAAGCGACTTTCGCGTTACCATTCTGAGTTTTAGCCAAAAGTTGCCTTTAGGCTGCTCACTAACCATCGGGCCCCGGGGAATGATCCTAGCCGAATGGTGTGCCCAAGTAACGAGGGCCAGTCCGTCAACTACTAACGGTAAACCGATTCGTAGTTGCCAATCACAGGTCATTTTCAAAAGCTTCTTTACCTTACCTTGCACCAACCGGTAAGTCTCTAGGCTAAAGTTACTTTTTACTTTCCTGATCAACTTGTTTGATATGATGTGTTTATATTACAAGATGTTAGCTTCCTTGTCAACAAAAATGATAAAAATTTTAATAAAAGTGCTAAATTAGTCTTTGTTTAGAACTATTATATCAAAAATATTACTGATTTCATTGAAACAATTAGGTTGAAATTTCGGTGTTTTATTCGGGCCGGCGTAGCATTTGAATGTGGCTTTTGATTTATTGATATAGTAGTAGCAATGAGGTGATGGTGGGGGGACATAAATGGGAAATCTAATCGTGATTCGAGGAAATTCGGGTAGTGGCAAAACGGTCACTGCGAACGCTTTACATGAACAACTTGGTGAAAATAATTTATTAATTCCGCAGGATTATGTCCGGCGGACAATGTTACGAGTGAAAGATACACCCAACAATCTAGCAATTAATCTGATCAAGGAGATGGCTTTGTTTGGGATTAAAAATTGTCGTTATACAATTGTTGAGGGGATTCTTCCGACTTCGAAGTATGGCCAAATGCTGTCCGAAATTATCAATCAAGCTGAGAAAAGCTTTATCTATTATTATGATTTGCCATTTGAAGAGACGGTCAAACGACATCAAGGAAAAACGAATCCAGGTTTTGATGAAGCTGATTTGGCAAAGTGGTTTCAACCCCATGATTTATTACAGGTTACAGGTGAAAGGGTCATTGCCCCGAGCCTTGGCCAAGAAGCAGTTGTTCGAAAAATCATGGCTGATTTAGCTCATTAAGGGTATGTTAGGTTACTTGAATTTAGTGCTGATTAAAGGAACCATCCTATATGACTATCGATGAATTCTGAAGGAGTGACGGATGGAAATTCGCTTATTACAATATTTTTTAAAGGTGGCGGAAACGCAAAATATCACGCAGGCTGCTGCTGATTTACATATTACGCAGCCAACATTAAGCCGGCAAATTCACGCCTTTGAGGAACGCTTGCAGACTAATTTGTTTATCCGTGATAATAAAAAGCTGACGCTTACTGATTCGGGCCGATTTTTGAAGGCCAAAGCAGAAGAACTAGTCGCTTTGGATCAGAAAACCGAGCAAGAATTTGCAACCTATCAGGACCGGGAACTAACTGGGAAGGTCACTATTGGTTGTATTGAGTCGGATAACTCAACTTTTTTGGCTAAAATTATGAAAACCATGCGAAAACAGCACGACCGGGTGACCTTTGAACTTTATAGTGGCAATGGAAACGATCTCTTAGATAAGCTTGAGAAGGGGCTGCTTGATTTGGCCTTTATGGTTGGTCCTTTGACCCTTGACCAGGCTGATTTTAATGTGGTCAAGTTACCCGGTACTGAAGCCTTGGGGATTGTGGTTGCTTCGCAAAGTTCACTAGCCGATAAAAAGTTTGTGACGGCCGCCGATCTTTTGCCCTTACCAATTATTGGCGCCAAGCGGGCTGCAGTTCAAGAAAGTTTTTATCAGTGGGGCCAGTTTGATCCCGAGAAGATGAATATTATTGGCATGTATAATTTGCTCTTTAATGTTCTACCACTGGTTCGAGAGGAGGTTGGCGTTGCTTTGGCCATCGAGGGGGCCAGCAATGAAAATACGGACGGGACAAAGTTTATTCCTCTAGAGCCACGATTGGAAAATGAGCGAATGCTGGTCTGGAAGAAGGACCGCATTTTAAACCCAACTGCTCAGGAATTTATTCAATTGGTTAAAAATGCCTAAAAGGCATGAAAATCAGCTTAACAAGTATTATACGTATGTCAATTTTGGGGTTAAGATAAAAATATACGAAAGAAGCAAAACTTGCTCTGGTCGCGTTAGCGACCTTTTTTGTGCGATTTTATAGAATGTGAGGAACTGATTTTTGAAAAAAAGAGTTTATTTGTTAGCCGGACTCGGCATCATTTTAATTGGTGCTGACTTGCGTTTGCCAATTACGATTTTGCCACCAATTTTGCCTCAATTACATACTATTTTAGGTTTGCCAACCAGCGTGAGTGGCTGGCTCACCACGATTCCAGTTTTGATGTTTGCCTTAGTATCACCAGCAATTGGAAAATGGGGCGTGCGTGCTGGGAATCCGCAAGTCTTATTCTATTCTCTGTTACTATTAACGGTTGGAGTAGCTATTCGGGTGGTGACGAACCCAATTTTGCTCTTTGTGGGAATGGTTTTGATTGGTATTGGTCTGTCCGGTGGGAACGTTTTGTTACCAAGTATTATTCAGGAGTATTTTCCAAAGCAAAGTGCTTTACTGACGGGCATTTACCCAGCCATGATGACGCTCTTTTCTGGTATCGGGACAGCAACGGTGGTACCAATTTTAAAGGCCACAAATTTTTCCACAACTATGATGGTTTTTGCCGTCTTAACGGTCTTAACGTTGATCGTATGGGGAAGTGCTTTTAAGCAATTACCACAAACTAACCATCAGCTGGAAAGCGAAGAAGAAGCTGAAGGTGATTTTTCGGTCAAAAATTATCGCGTGACCTGGTTGATTACGTTGTTCTTTGGAATTCAGTCACTGTTGGCCTACTCATTAATGACTTGGATGCCAAAATATTGGATTGATCATGGCTTTGTGGCAACAACATCCGGCGTCTTGGCTACTTTTTTCCAGATTTTTGGGATTCCAATGGCCATTGTGACACCAATGATTGCCAAGCGGAAGCCAGGGATGATTGGGATGGCGTTATTTAGTGCTATTGCTGTTTCAGTGGCAACTTTTGGGATGCTTTTCCCTACTCATAGTTTTTTCTTGAACGCCCTTTGGTCAGCTCTATCTGGAATGGGGACAGCGGCTGCCTTTACCTTAAGTATTGTCTTTTTCCAACAGAAGACTGTTCGCTTTGAACAAACGGCCGAATTATCGGGAACCGCTCAGTCAGCCGGTTACTTGTTGGCTGCAATTGGGCCAATTGCCTCCGGTTATCTAATTAACCAATTCCATTCTTGGGATATGATTTTTGCCATTTATTTGATTTTGTCGATTTCTTTGGGCTTCTTAGGATTCGGAATTATCTTTAGTAAGAAGATTGGTGCAGAAAGCTAAACTGATTTTTCATAATAATTGATTGAACGAAAAAAGAAGAAGGAACTTGCATCTAAGTTCCTTCTTCTTTTTATGCGTTTAAATTCTTATAGGTAGCGATTGCTCGTTTGCGGGCAAGGGCATGGTCTACGATTGGTTTTGGATAATCTTTTCCCAGGACTACCTGGTATTGTTGTTGGTCGGCTTCGCTCAAGCGGTCGATATGATGAATTTTATCGGCTGGCAAATCAGTGAGGGCGGGGATGTATTGTTTAATAAATTTGGCATCCGGATCAAATTTTTCGGCTTGGGTAAACGGATTGAAAATTCGAAAGTAAGGGACGCTGTCCGTGCCGGTTGAGGCAGCCCACTGCCAGCCGCCGATATTGCTAGCGGGGTCATAATCAACTAATTTTTCTTGAAAATATTGCTCGCCCCATGTCCAATTAATCAGTAAGTCCTTGGTTAAAAAGGAGGCAACGATCATGCGTAAGCGGTTATGGAGCCAACCGGTTTGGTTCAACTGCTGCATGGCCGCATCGATAATAGGAAAGCCGGTCGTACCGGTTTTCCAGGCGTTAAATTGGGATTCGTCGTTAATCCAGGGAATGCTTTGGAACTTCGTGTTAATAGCCTGGTCCTTTTGGTCAGGGTAAACGGTGTAAATCATATTATAAAAGTCGCGCCAGCAGAGTTCCTTGATAAAAGTCTCTTTGCCCAGACTATCAGGTTGGCGGTTGACCGCATCGTAAACCGTTCGGATGGAAATTTCACCAGTTCTTAAGTACCGTGATAAATGGCTGGTACCATCCAGCGCTGGAATATCTCGGTTTTGGTCGTAGTCGGCTAATTTATTAGAGACAAAGTCCTCTAAAGTGTTGATTGCTTGCTGCTCACCAAGACTGTCCTGGTAGGCATAGCTGTGGTTGGGATTGATTAATTTTTTTAGGTCATCAATGCGGTCCTCGAACGGTTCCGCCACCTGTTTATTACGAATTGCAGTGCTGGCTAGAACCGGCAATGGCTGGTCTTTTTTAGAAGGTAACCACTTTTTATAGTAAGGAGTAAAGATTTGGTAGGCGCTTCCGTCTGGTTTTTTGATTGAAGAGGCGCTGGTCAAGGTAAAGTCCAAAAAGGGGTGAGCGATGATGCCAAGTTTTTGTGAGAGGTAGCGGATGGTTTGTTGGTCCCTTTTGCGACCGTAACCACGCTCATCGAAATTGAGGTAGATGTCGCTGACGGAAGGAACTTTTGTTTTGATTTCTGTAATAACGTCGGTCACCGAACCAGTTTGGATTAAGAGGGAGATGTTGTCTTTGGCAAGGGTCTCTTTAAAATGTAAGACACTGGCAAAGAAGGCGCTCTGATTAACGCTTGCATCACTTTGGAGTTGTTGTGGGTCAATAATAAAAATGAAGATGACCTGGTCGCTATTTTGTATGGCGGCATGCAGCGCCTGGTTATCGGTCAGTCGCAGGTCCCTGCGAAACCACATAATACTTGTTTTTGCCATTTATTTTCCTTATTAAAAACTTACTTTTGTCTATCCGTGTTTAAGAGTGAAAAATCAGTGGTGCTAATTGTGTTTTGATTGTTTCGCTTAATTGGACGAGAAAAATCTGCTTTTTGACCGTAGTTTCTCGTGCAAGCATATGCTTGGCTGATTTGTAATTATTTCCTATTTTATCCTACTTGTTGTTGTCGGCAAAATGCGATTAATTGCCGGTCGGAAGGACCTCGCTGTTCTAATTTCTTTAATTCATTTAGAAATAACAAAAAGCACTATACAGACGTAAAAATTCTGTTATACTAAAGACATAATAAAATTTCTGAGGGAGTAACTGACGAAATGTTCGTGGCTGATAACCGTCAAAGCAAAACAGTAGTGTTTTATATCGTGCAAGCTTTATTGCACCGGCTCAGCCTTAAACAGTGAGACTCATACCATAACGCTTTTTTTGCGTTTGGTATGGGTCTTTTTTCTTTTACCCAGACCAGATAAAAAAGAGAGTAGTCAGAAAAGGAGAGAATTGTGGCAAAACAACCGTATCAAATTGATGTCACTGATTTGACCAGCGAGCTCAAAACCAATGTGCAAACTGGTTTAACCGAAGAACAAGTCCAAGAACGCTTGGCAAAGGATGGGCCAAACGCCCTGGTCGCTAAGAAAAAGCGTAGCCTTTTTCAAAAGTTTGTCGACCAATTTAAGGATTTGATGATTGGTATCCTGTTGGCCGCCGCCTTAGTGGCTGCCTTTACGGGCGAAACAACCGATGCTGCCTTTATTTTGGCCATCGTGATTATTAACGCGGTCTTCGGTGTCTTCCAAGAAAGCAAGGCCGAAGGCGCAATCGAAGCCTTGAAGGCTTTGGCAACACCGAAGGCCAGAGTAGTGCGTGCTGGTCGAGACCAAGAAGTACTCGCACCTGATTTGGTCGTGGGTGACCTCGTGTACCTGGAAGCAGGGGACGTTGTCCCAGCTGATTTGCGTTTGGTTTCTGTCGCTAACTTACAGGTGGAAGAATCAACGTTGACTGGTGAATCAGTACCGGTGGAAAAGACGGATGCCGTCTTGACTGGTGACAACTTGCCACTGGGTGACCAAGCGAACTTGGCCTTTATGAACGCCAATGTGACCTATGGAAAGGCAACCGGTATCGTGATTGCGACCGGAATGCAGACTCAGGTTGGTCAGATTGCGGAATCACTGCAATCAACTGATGAAACCAAGTCACCATTGCAGGAAAACTTGGCACAGTTGGGTCGGATTTTGACTTACCTGATCTTGGCGATTGCAACCTTGACCTTCGTGGTTGGTTACTTTACCCAGGATGCTAAAGTGATTGACTTGATTTTGACTTCGATTTCCTTGGCCGTGGCTGCCATTCCTGAAGGGTTGCCAGCCATCGTCACGGTTACTCTGGCCTTGGGAACAGCCCGGATGGCCAAGAAGGCCGCCTTGGTTCGGAAGTTGCCTGCCGTTGAAACTTTGGGATCAACGGATATCATTGGTTCCGATAAGACTGGAACCTTGACCCAAAACAAGATGACCGTTGAAAAGTTGGTCTTGGATGGGGAAATCGTTGATTTGAAGGCTGAAAATCCTTTCGAGGCCGACCAGGTGAACCCTGATTTGCTGAAGTTGGCCGACTTGCTGGCTTTGAATAACGATACAAAGGAAATCGATGACGGCTTGGTGGGTGATCCAACCGAAACTGCCTTGATTGCCTTTAATAAGAAGTACCGTCCGGCTTACAAGGACACGCTTGCTCAAATGCCTCGTGTCAGTGAAATTCCGTTCGATTCCGAACGAAAGCTGATGACGACCATTCACCCAGTTGCTAGTGGTTTTGAAGCAACGGTTAAGGGGGCACCAGATTCAATCTTGGCTCGCGTCAGCCAGGTCTTAGACCACGGTGAAATCAGGCCCGTGACCGATGCTGATTTGGCCCAGTACCAAGACATTAACGCTGAGTTAGCCGAACAGGCCCTCCGTGTCTTGGCCTTTGCCTACAAGGATTTGTCAGCAGTGCCAGATAATCCACAAGCCGATGATGTGGAAAAGAACTTAATCTTGGTTGGCTTAATCGCCATGATTGATCCGGAACGTCCCGAAGTCAAGGGTGCCGTTGCCGAAGCCAAGAGGGCCGGTATCCAACCAATTATGATTACGGGTGACCATCCTAAGACCGCCGCTGCTATTGCCGGTCGTTTGGGCATCTTAACGGATGAAGATGACCGCGCCAAGGCCGTGATGACGGGTGCGGAATTAGATGAAATGCCGGAAGAAGACTTCCAAGACCGGGTTAAGGATGTTCGTGTCTATGCTCGAGTGGCACCGGCCCACAAGGTTAAGATTGTTCAAGCTTGGCAGGGTAAGGGCAAGGTCGTCGCCATGACCGGAGACGGTGTCAACGATGCGCCAGCTTTGAAGACTGCCGATATCGGGGTTGCCATGGGGATTACCGGAACGGAAGTTTCCAAGGAAGCGGCCGACATGGTTTTGGCCGATGATAACTTCTCAACAATTGTTGCGGCCGTGAAGGAAGGCCGGAAGGTCTTTGCCAACATTCAAAAGGCCTTGCAGTACTTGCTGGCATCAAACTTAGCTGAAGTGATTGCCATCTTTATGATGACGTTACTTGGCTGGGAAGTTCTCGCACCCGTGATGATCTTGTGGATTAACTTAGTAACAGATACCTTGCCAGCGATTGCCTTGGGACTGGAACCGGCTCAAAAGGGCGTGATGTCACAGAAGCCACGTGGTAAGACCGCTAACTTCTTGTCTGGTGGGGTTGGCCCAGCCATTATCTGGCAGGGAACGATGCAAGCCATCTTGGTTTTGGCAGTTTATGGCATTGCCTTGGCCTTCCCAGAACACCAAGGATCAGAGTTGATTCACGGGGATGCCTTGACGATGGCCTTTATGACCTTAGGATTGATGCAGATGTTTAATGCCATTAACGTTAAGAGCGTTTACCAATCGGAGTTGGGACCACAGGCCTTTGCCAACAAGTTCTTCAACTGGGCTTTGGTCTTCTCACTCTTTGCTATGATGGCCGTTGTCTTTATCAAGCCATTGAACCCAATCTTCCACGTGACTTACCTTGATAGTCACCAGTGGTTGACCGTTGTCCTAGCAGCTTTCTCTATCATTGTGATTGTCGAACTGGTAAAATGGGTGCAACGACAATTTTTCAATAAAGGATAAAGCATAGTGGCAAAATTTAACCCCAAGCAATTACAGTATTATCTCCAAGCACTCCAAGATGTCTTGACAAAGACACAGGAGACAGCTGACCACGTTTCACCATTCTTCGTCAAATTAGATTCAGCTAAGCAAGAATCAGCAGTCGCTGACATGCCCAAGGCTGATTTTGCCGAAGTAAAGGCGGAATTTGATGATGCTGTGGCTGTTTACCAAGAAAACGCTAAGACTTTAGCCGCCTTGACCGTACCTGTTCGTTTTATGGGTGCTCACAAGACGTTGGCAAAGGCTTACCAGGATTACGCTGACGCGACAGCCATGATGGCTGATGCATTGATCCTTGATGGCCAAAAGGTTGACGACGAGAAATTTGCTCAATCTGAAGCTGATCAGGAAACTTACTTGAACAAGGTTCAAGCGCAAGTTGCTAAAATCTTTGGTGTATAAAAAAGAGCACTGCGGACGACCAAGTAAAATTGGCCGCTTCGCGGTGCTTTTTCTATGTGCTAATGCAGTTAGTTAGTTTTTATTGAAGAAATCAGTGACAGCCTCAAGCGTTTTTTTAGTGAAGAACCCTTCGCTGATCTGTTTTCGCAGTGGCAAGAGATTAGCCTGCCAATTTTGATACTGGTCGGCCGTCAAGGTTTTCATCAGGCCTTCTAGTTCGTCCAAATCGTTGATGGTGAAGCCAATCTGGTAGAGGTCAATCAACCGGCCAATATGGCTTTCTTGCCAAGCGATGAGGGGCAGACCGGCCTTGAGGTAGAGGCTTGCCTTATGTGGGGCATTGATTTTCGTGTAGCTTTGATAGTGAAGGGTACCAAAGTCGCTATCCCAAAGTAAGCCGAACCCAGCGTCCAAGTGATTTTGGATGTCGTCTGGTTCAAAGTTGCCAGCCCATTCGATGTCAGCCGGCGCTTGCCAATCGCGCCACTTCTTAGGCCGATTACCAAAGAGCTTCAGTGTCGGTCCTTGGTAATTTTTTAACCAGGGGGCTTTTTGCCAAGTGCCGGCATAATTTAGAATTTTTTGGTAACTAGCTAGGGGAGGATTTGACCCCAAATAGTCAAAAAGGGGTTGGACAATCGTTTTTTGGTTAACGCCCATTTTTGCTAAAGATTGGCTCATCGCCTCTGAATGGGTGATGATGAGGTCGGTCTTTTGGGCCAGAGCAAATTCTGTCGGGTTAGCTTTTGTTACTCGGAATGGTTCAAAGTCGTGAATTAATAAGACATAATTAGCTTTTTTGTCTTTAATAGCTGCCAACCATTCGGCTTCAAAATCAGCACTCATGTAAGTTGGGAATTGATGAACCACGGTATCACCTGGTACAATCAGCTTGAGTGCCTCCTCGATTCGCTCTTGACGTTCGGTTTTTGAGAAACGTTGATCGTTGTAACGCTCAAGAGGAAGGTGAGAGAAACCGCTTGCTTGAGCGATTTTAGCATAGTCGTCCTTGGCCTTCAAAGCGCCTTTTGGCATCCATGGTTCAATTGTTTGGGTAATCCAATTAGTCATGAAGTCTATTATAGCAGACTCTATTCACCCTTTCGGACTAGACCACTAACGTAATAAAAACTAACATTGTTAGTAAATGCCTTGTTAGTTTTTGATATAATGGGAACATTATGAAAAAGAGGTTATTATGAAAAAAGTACTAATGACTTTGGTGACTGTAGTGGCAGCCTTCCTGGCCTTTGGTGTGGCAAGCCAAAAGCCAGCTTCGGCCAGCGAACCCCACTACATTATCGCCACGGATGCTACTTACGCACCCTTTGATTTCCAAGATAAGAATAACAAGTACGTTGGAATTGACCAAGACATCTTGGCCACTATTGCCAAGCGTGAAGGATTTACATATGAATTAAAGCCAATGTCCTTCAACGCTGCTACCCAGGCTGTTGCTTCTGACCAAGCCGATGGGGTAATTGCTGGAATGTCAATTACGGATGCCCGTCGTCAGGTTTTTGATTTCTCAACGCCTTACTACCGTAGTGGAATTGGCTGGGCAACTGCCAAGGATTCAAAATCAAAGTCTTTGTCTGATTTGAAGGGTAAGACAGTTGCTTTGAAGACTGGAACTGCCGGTGCACAGTATGCCGAATCAATCCAATCAAAGTATGGTTTCAAGATTACTTACTTCTCTGATTCCGATACTTCATACCGTGATGTGATTAACGGGAACACAGCCGCTACTTTTGGTGACCTTCCTGTTTTGCAGTATGCCGTTAAGAACGGAACAGAATTGAAGGTTCAAAACCCTAAGGATCCATTTAACGCCGGTGACTATGGCTTTGCCGTTAAGAAGGGTGCTAACGCTGCTTTGTTGGCTGCCTTTGACAAAGGCTTTGCTGCCATCAAGAAGGATGGTACTTACGACAAGATTGTCAACAAGTACCTGGATGCGAAGGCATCAACTTTTACTGGTTCAGCTTCTGATAACAACTCCGTCTTTGGTATCTTGCGTTCAAACTCATCAGCTTTCTGGACAGGTTTGAAGGAAACACTTTACTTGACGATTGTTGGAATTATCCTGGCAACTATCTGGGGCTTGCTCTTGGGTGTCATGGGTGTGGCGAAATCAAAGTTTTTGCGTGGCTTGTCAACAACGATTATCTATATCTTCCGTGGAATGCCAATGATGGTTTTGGCCTTCTTCATTTACATCGGTTTGCCTGGTGTGATTGGCGTTAAAATTCCTGCCTTTACGGCTGGTGTTTTGACACTGATTTTAAATGAAGGAGCTTATACAGGGGCCTTCGTTCGTGGTGGTTTCAATTCTGTTGACGGTGGTCAAATGGAAGCCGCACGTTCATTGGGACTTTCTCATTCAAAGGCTATGCGCAAGGTTATTATTCCGCAAGGCTTGAAGTTAATGATTCCAAGTTTTATTAACCAATTCATTATTACCTTGAAGGACACATCAATTTTGTCTGCTATCGGTATTTTGGAATTGACACAGACTGGTACGTTGATTGTTACTCGGAATTCACAGGGATTCCGTGTCTGGGCAATTATCGCTGTGATATACTTAATTGTAATTACGTTACTTACATGGTTGAGTAACTGGGTTGAAAAAAGGACACGAGCATGAGTGAAGAAAAGCAAGTGAAAGTACACGTAGACAAGGTTAACAAGTCATATGGCGATAACCACGTTTTGCGTGACATCTCTTTGGACGTGATGGCCAACGAAGTTGTTGTAATGATTGGGCCTTCTGGTTCAGGAAAGTCAACCTTCTTGCGGATGTTAAATCAGTTGGAAATGCCAAACTCTGGTTTGGTTGAAGTTGATGGTTACGACATCTCTGATCCAAAGACTGATATTAATAAGGTTCGCGAAAACATCGGAATGGTGTTCCAGAACTTTAACCTCTTTAACAACTACACTGTTTTGCAAAACATTACTTTGGCACCTGTTCAATTGGGTAAGATGACAAAGGAAGAAGCAGATAAGCGTGGTAAGGAATTGTTAGCAACTGTTGGTTTGTCAGATAAGGCTGACAAATCAGTGAACTCATTGTCAGGTGGACAAAAGCAACGTGTTGCCATTGCCCGTGCCTTGGCAATGGACCCAGACATCATGCTCTTTGATGAACCAACATCAGCCTTGGATCCAGAAATGGTTGGCGATGTTTTGGATGTGATGAAGGATTTGGCTAAGTCAGGAATGACGATGATTATCGTTACCCATGAAATGGGCTTTGCCAAGCAAGTGGCTGACCGGGTTGTCTTCTTCGAATCTGGTAAGATTCAAGAATCTGGTACGCCTGAAGAAGTGTTTAATGCACCAAAGAATGAGCGTTTGCAAACCTTCTTGTCAAAGGTGATGCAAGCCTAAAGTCAATTGGTCGCTTAACACGAAAAGATAGGAAGAATGAATACAATGGTCAACCAACGAGTAAAGCCGATTTTGGTGGCGTTCACGCTTTTCTTGGGGCTTTTTGCCTTTGGAACGAAGGCAAATGCTGCTGAACCTAATTATGTCATCTCAACGGATGCAACTTATGCACCCTTTGATTTCCAAGACAAAAATAATGAGTACGTCGGTATTGACCAAGATATTTTGAAGGAAGTGGCGAAAAGAAACCACTTCACCTACACATTGAAGCCAATGTCCTTTAATGCCGCTGCTCAAATGGTTGCTAACGGCCAGGCAGATGGAATTATTGCGGGAATGGCCATCACGGATGAACGAAAGCAAGTCTATGATGTTTCGGATTCATAC
>DWTH01000023.1:0-28133 GCA_018250975.1 Gorgythion begga
CACTTTGCCGCTTGGTCTGCTTGGTCTGAGAAAAGAACCGCTACCTCTCCAAGCAAGGTCAACCCTGCCAACCAATAAAAGAGCCCTGACCTGTCTGTCCCTTGGTTCCTTTGCTGTCCTAACCAGTCTATTAGGCTTGACTCCTCCTCTATTTGGCCTGATTACGGCACTAATTTTAGCTGGCGCACTTAACCGCAAGTCCTTGACCACCGTCGATTATGGTGTTGTTTGGCTAATTGCCAATTTCTTCTTGATTGTCGGGGCCCTTATCCGTCTACCTCAGCTCGCTGCCTTTTTAAAGTGGACTGGCCAATCATTTTGGCAGACCTTCATTACGAGTGTCCTCGTCAGCCAGGCCCTTTCCAACGTCCCAACAGCAGCACTACTTGCTCCCTTTACTCCCTTCAAAGTAGCACTCTTTCTAGGTGTTTCAGTCGGTGGGTTTGGCTCCTTAATTGCCTCATTAGCCAATTTATTGGCTTATCGCCAGGTCCGCCAACAAGTCACACGCCAGGATGCTCGCCACTTTCTGACAGTCTTTACCGGTTGGAACCTTGTCTTCTTGGTGACTAGCATTGCCCTAGTTTGGATTTTTAGGCAACTTTAAAAGGCTAGGTTCACACGTTTTTAAACTTAAAACATGTGAACCTAACCTTTTTTGTTATGAACTATTAAAAAATCAGCCTCGGTCAAAGGGGCAAACAACTAAGGCTCTTGGTCCGGCAACTCTGTTACACTCTGTTCTCAGTCGTAAGCAGCTGCGCCACCCGTTTCCGCAAGTTCGGCACAATCTCTTCCTCAAACCACGGATTCTTCTTGAGCCAGATATTATTCCGTGGTGATGGGTGAACAATGGGCAAATACTTGGGCCAGAAACGATCAAAGTCCTTGACCGTCGCCGTTAAGGTTGCTGATCTTGGTAAGTCTAAGTAATACTTTTGAGCATACGAACCAACTAAAATCGTTAACTGTATATCCGGCATCATCGCCAGTAAGCGTGGGTGCCACCGCTCGGCAACCCCCTTCCGTGGCGGCTTATCGCCAGACTTAGCCTTGCCCGGATAATAAAAATCCATTGGAATTACGGCAATTTGCCCTGATTCATAAAAGGTTTTCTTAGAGACACTGAGCCAATTCCGCAACCGGTCACCGGAGGCATCATTCCACATCACCCCGGTTTCCTGGACCTTTAGCCCCGGCGCCTGGCCAATAATTAAAATCTTCGCCGTGGCCGGAGCACTGTATATCGGATTCCAACCAGCCTTAGTATAATCCGCATTAGCAGGATCCGCCTTAATTTCATCAAAAATCGTCATCCTTTGACCTCCTCCAAATCAGTTTTGTGAATCACTTGCTTGCTACCGCACTTTCCTTAAAGTAAATGCGGTTAGCCGTCCCGTAGTAAACATCGGCCAACTCATCCTCAGTGAACAGGCCACTCTTCTCCAACCAATCTGCTAAATGCTCATATGAATTAAAGGTGGCAGACCATGGCGAGTCGGTCCCCCAGATAAGGCGTTTACTGCCTAAAATTTCTTTGGCCAGTTCCACCGCCCGCCGACTTTTTTCAAAGGGCAGCACAGTTTCACCCAAAATATCCTGAATGGCCGACAAATCAGTCACAATATTTGAATGTGGTGCGAAGAGGCGCAACGTATTTTCCAAAAAGTTCAAGTGCTGGTCATCCGGAAAGGATAGGTGGCACACAACAAAGTCCAGCTGTGGGTACCGACTTGCCAGAATGGCAATTGCTTCTGGCTGGTGACTAATTTGGTCGGCACTCCCGTAATCAACCGTTACAGTAAAGCCAGGGTAGTCGGCCAGGTAATGGAAAATTTGTCCCAACCTAATCTCAGTATCCAAGCGGAACGGTGTTGTTTGGTGGTAGCCATGCAGGCCACCACCCTGGCTGATTTCTAATTTGATAGCCCGAAAGCCAAGCTTTTCAACGTGACGACGGACAATGGTCAAGGCATTTTCAGCAAAGGGGTCCACCGCAAAGGCGCCGATAAAGCGGTCCGGATAACGCTTTACCGCCTGGTACGTATAGTAATTTTGGTAACCGTTCAAGCTCCCCTGCAGCAAAACCGCCTTTTCAATGCCATGGACATCCATGACCCTTAAAAAGGATTCCGCAGTCAAATCAGTTTCGCCCCAACCATCAGGGATTAGCTTAATTTTGGTCCCATCGTCCCAGATGGCTTCACCATTTCCCAAGGCGTTTAGCCGCCCCTTCCCATTGAAACCAGCAATTTCTTGGATCAAATGCACATGTCCGTCAATTTTCCTCATCAGCGGTTGTTCCGTCCCTTCAAGTTACTTTTAAACCAGTATAACGCAATTTGCCAGTAAGCAAAAAGGATGCCCTTCGCTAAAAAGAACACCCTTTATTACTTATCACAATATAGTTTAACATCACATCATAGCTTATTCATACTCGTCTGCTTCTTCTATCCGTATCCCAATCTAAGTAGAAACATCGCTTATACGTTTCCAAGTCCAACTAATATTTGTGTCATTACCGATTTCTGGATAGGTTCTCATAACAGCTTCCAAATCATGTAGAAAGTATTCTGCCGTACGCAACTTGTCTAATTGTTGGCTTTCAAACATTTTATATCTCCTCTGCTTAAAGTGGTTTCTTCTCAATAATAACGATTCCAAATTATAAGAAATTAAACAATTTATATTACTATCCACCAAAAAAATTGGTACAAGAAACATCTCTGATTTATAAAAAATAATAATGTACTTTCTTCCACTGAACATTCCAGAAAACAAAAGAAGATAAGAATAGGCTTTTTGCCCTCCCTTATCTTCTTTTAGTCTATCTTAAGGAGCTAGCGGGATTTGAACCCGCACACCGCCATAAGACGGCTCGACGGATTTCGAGTCCGCTGCAGTACCGGATTGTGCCATAGCTCCAAAATAATAGTGACATGAAGATTGGTCCATGCCACTATGATTATTTGTTTGTTTCAGATAGTGCTAAAACGCTTACTTACGACGCTTAGCAGCCTTTTCACGCTCAGCAGTGTTCAAGATAGCCTTACGGATACGAACGTTTTCTGGCGTTACTTCAACGTATTCGTCATCGTTCAAGAATTCCATTGATGCTTCCAAGTTCATCTCACGTGGAGTCTTGATTGAAGCAGTTTGGTCCTTGTTTGATGAACGAACGTTTGACTGTGGCTTCATCTTTGTAACGTTAACAGAGATGTCGTTGTCACGAGCGTTCATACCAACAACCATTCCTTCATAGACGTCGACACCGGCGCCAACAAACATTTGGCCACGATCTTCAACACCCATGATGGCGTAGTTCGTTGTTTGTCCTTGGTTGATTGAAACCAAGGCACCGTTACGACGGCCTGGTTCCCAATTCTTAACCATTGGACGGTATTCAGCAAATGTGTGGTTATAGATACCATAACCGTGAGTTGCTGTCATAAATTCAGTGGCGTAACCAATCAAACCACGTGAAGGAGCCATATAAGTCAAACGAGTTTGACCGTTTCCGACAGCTTCCATGTTTTGCATTTCACCCTTACGTTGGTTCAATGAGTCGATAACAGTTGATGAATATTCATCTGGTGTATCGATTTGGATTGATTCGTAAGGTTCTGTGGTTTGACCATCTTCCTCACGGAAGATAACTTGTGGACGTGAAGCTTGCAATTCGAATCCTTCACGACGCATGTTTTCAATCAAGATTGAAAGGTGCAATTCACCACGTCCTGAGACCAACCAAGCACCAGCTTGGTCAGTGTCTTCAACACGCAAAGAAACATCAGTGTGCAATTCGCGCAACAAACGATCTTCGATTTGGCGAGCAGTCACGAACTTTCCTTCACGACCAGCAAAGGGGCTATCGTTTTGACGGAAAGTCATTTGCAACGTTGGTTCATCGATACGAAGCAATGGCAATTCATCGTGGTGGGCTGGGTCAACAACTGTTTCACCAACCGAGATGTCTTCCATACCAGAAACGGCAATCAAATCACCGGCCTTGGCTTCTTGGATTTCAACTTGGTCCAAAGCAATGAAACCAGAAAGCTTTGTAACACGGAAGTTTTGTGATGAGCCATCAAGCTTCAAAACATCAACGTTGTCACCAACCTTGATTGTTCCACGCTTAACACGGCCGATACCAATACGACCAACGAAGTCGTTATAGTCCAACATGGCAACTTGGAACTGCAATGGTTCGTCTGAGTTGTCAATAGGAGCAGGAATTGTTTCGAAAACCGTCTTAAAGATTGGTTCCATCGTGTGTTCTTGCTTTGAAACATCTGGATCAAATGATGATGTTCCATTCATAGCTGAAGCAAAGATAACTGGGAAGTCCAAATCATCTTCATCAGCACCCAATTCGATGAACAAGTCCAAAACTTCATCAACGACTTCTTCTGGTCGGGCACCAGGACGGTCAACCTTGTTGACAATCACGATTGGCGTCAAGTGTTGTTCAAAGGCCTTCTTCAAAACGAAACGAGTCTGAGGCATAGTACCTTCAAAGGCATCAACGACGAGCAAAACCCCGTCAACCATTCCCATGATTCGTTCAACTTCTCCACCGAAATCGGCGTGACCAGGGGTATCCAAGATGTTGATCTGCTTGTCGCCAACGCGAACGGCAGTGTTCTTAGACAAGATCGTGATTCCACGTTCTTTTTCAATATCGTTGGTATCCATCACACGGTCACCCAAAGATTCTTCCTTACGGGCGTCCAATGTGTCAGACTGTTTTAACAGTTCGTTGACCAACGTCGTCTTTCCGTGATCGACGTGGGCAATAATAGCGATATTACGAATATCTTCGCGAAGATTTGCCAATTTTATGTGCTCCTTTGTCTTTGCTACTCACAAGAAAGACTAGGGCTTCTCTCCCTAGTCTTTCACTATCTTGACTGACTCGCGATACGTCTTGGTTGTAGCGATTAATACTGTGTTTGATGATAGCATATTTAGCGGACTTCCGTCAAGTGGTTTGACCACGTAACCGAGCGTTTCAGAAAGGACACGCCCCGCCGCTAAATCCCATGGGGACAGCTTTGAGAAATAGCCCGTGGCCTGTTGTAAGAAGAGGCGGCTAAAGGAGATTCCGGCCGAGCCCAGAACCCGGTAGGCTAATGCCGCAGACGCCAAAGCCAGATAAGGTCTTTCCCCTTTTAGCAAGCGGCGACCGGACACAACCAAAATCGACTCCGCCAGACCCAAATCCGGTACTTGCGTCAGTTTTTGGTCATTTAAAAAGGCACCAATTGCTGGGCCACCATGGAAGACCTGGCTTGTCATTACTTTGGCAACCCAGCCCAGTGTTGGCTTACCATCAATATAGAGGGCTACCATAATGGCAAAATCAGTTTTTTCATAAACAAAGTTCAGGGTGCCATCAATCGGGTCGATAAACCAGACGTGACCAGTCATCGTTTCAGGGCGATGTAAGTCCCCCTCTTCAGCAATGAATTGGGCAGCAGGGTCGATTGCTTGAATATGGTCAATCAGCCAAGCCTGGTTACTGCTATCAAGGTTAGTAACGATGTTGCGAAAGTCGCCCTCTTTTTGACCAACATGCAAATCTTGGTTCTTGGTTTTTCGAGCTTCACGGCCTAATTCGGCTAACCACCGCCGTACCGTTTGGTCCACCTGAGTTAATTGATCATTCGTCCACTCAGTCATTGACTAAAACCCGCTGGACAGGATTTTCTGTCAATTTCATCGTCTGATAAATCGACCGGCCAGTCTGTTGCTCAAAATCACGGTCAAAGGCCTTCTGTTCAGACTTTGATGGGATAACGGTCAAAAACCGCCGGTAAGTCGTCAAGAGGTATTCGCGGTCGCAACCGCCCTCATAAACCTGCAAAACGGCATCAATCAAATTTGAAACCGCAATAATATCGTCTTGATTCCAATTACCGTCAATTGGAAGCTGGTATTGCTCTGCCATAGACAATCCTTTCAAATGCACAATGAACATATCACCTCTATTCTAACAAGCTTTCACTCCCCTTTCCAGAAAAGCCGACTGATTTAAAAGGCAAATCACCGCACCAATCCACGAAAAAATCAGAAAAGTCAAAGAGCAAAAGCCAGTTGCCAACCGATTTCTGCTATACTAAAAGTTGATAAATTGTAAGTAGGAGTTAACCAGCATGACAATTCGTTTCACCATGGATAAAATCACGCGAGACGGTGATCCCGTTTTACGTGACCAGGCTCAGGAAGTTCCCTTCCCACTCAGCCCGGAACACCAACAACTCGCCAAGGATATGATGACTTACTTAGAGGTCTCACAAGACGAGGAAAAAAATGAAAAATATGGTCTACGTCCCGGCGTCGGCCTGGCTGCCCCACAGGTTGGGGAATCTTTGCAGATGACGGCCATCTTGATTCCATCTGCTGACCCAGCCGAAGATGCGGAAGACAAACCATTCTTCAAGGGCGTTGTCTTTAACCCCGTCATCGTGTCTGAAACAGTTGGACGGGCCGCATTGGAAACTGGCGAAGGTTGCCTTTCGGTAGACGAAGACGTTCCTGGCTTTGTCCCTCGGTCAAAGAAGATTACCGTTCGCTACCAAGACGAATCTGGTCAGACACTGACAAAGACGCTGCGCAACTACCCGGCCATCGTTTTCCAACATGAAATTGACCACCTGCACGGTAAGTTGTACTACGACCATATCGACCGCCAGGACCCGTGGCATGTAGACGATTCAACTAAGTACCTTTAAAAATACTGATAAACTATAAAAAGCCGACTCAGCTGAGTCGGCTTTTTGATTGAACAGATGGAGACTAAAGACATCTTAACTGATTTTAAATTGTCTTACTTATCGAAGATTGACTTCTTCTTAGCAACCTTAACACCTGAAGCGGTCGCAAAGGCCTCTAAGGCCGCCTTTTGGTCCTTGTTAAGTTTTGTTGGGACAACAACGTTGACAATGACAAATTGGTCACCATAGCCGTTGTTATGCAAGCGAGCAGCTCCTTTACCGCCTAAGCGGAAGCGCCGACCATTTTGCGTCCCTGCTGGAATCTTCAACTTCACTTCACCGTGAACCGTTTTAACTGGGATTTCAGCCCCCATGGCCGCCGTAATAAAGTCAATATCTTGCTGAAGGTAGATATCAGCACCATCACGCTCAAAGCCATCCTTTGAAGCCGCAACGGAGAAGACCACGTACAAGTCACCCTGTGGACCACCATTAATACCGTCTTCACCTTGGCCAGACAAACGCATCTGCTGACCACTTTCAACGCCGGCAGGCACCTTCACCTTGACCTCGTGCTGTGAACGGTCGGCCTGTGAACGCGTATACTTAACGTTCTTTTCAGTTCCAAAAATGGCTTCCTCAAAGGTCAAATGCATCCGGTACTGGAGGTCACGACCCTTACGTGGTGCATTGGGATCCTGGAATCCGCCACCAAACATCTGAGAGAAGATATCGCCCAAATCAGAAAAGTCGCCGAAACCGCCCTGAGCACCACCGAAGCCTCCTTGACCCCCAAAGCCTCCTTGGGCACCTGCAGCACCAAATTGGTCATACTGCTGGCGCTTTTGTGGGTCACCAAGCGTTTCAAAGGCTTCCTGAACTTCCTTATACTTGTCCTCAGCC
This sequence comes from Gorgythion begga, assembly GCA_018250975.1. Classification (NCBI taxonomy): domain Eukaryota; kingdom Metazoa; phylum Arthropoda; class Insecta; order Lepidoptera; family Hesperiidae; genus Gorgythion; species Gorgythion begga. The sequence goes on from DWTH01000023.1 coordinate 7,620, forward strand.
CCTGGTTCATGGTTCAAATCGGGGTGGTACTTCTTTGAAAGTTTGCGATATGCTTTTTTAATTTCATCTTGACTGGCTGTCTTAGAAACCCCAAGACGGTCGTAAAATTCAGTGTTATTCACAAGCGGACTCCTTTGATTCAAATATGTACGGACCGAGCCGCAGCTGGTCCATTTTATCAGTTTTTACTGGCAAAGAAAAGATTACTTCTTGTCGTCTGGGTTAACTTCTTCGAAGTCACCATCAACAGTGTTGTCATCCTTCTTAGCACCTTCGGCACCACCCTGTGCTTCTTGGGCTTGTTGTGCTTGCTGGTACAACTTTGTTGCCAATTCAGTAGCTACCTTTTGCAAGTCGTCTGTCTTGGCCTTCAAATCAGTCAAGTCAGCGTCTTCGGCAGCAGCATCTTCCTTAGCCTTCTTCAAAGCATCCAAGGCATCTTGTGTTGGCTTCTTGTCGTCATCTGACAACTTGTCGCCAACTTCTTCCAACGTCTTTTCAGTCTGGAAAATCAATTGGTCGGCGTTATTACGCGTTTCAACTGCTTCCTTCTTCTTGTTGTCGGCTTCTTCGTTTGCCTTGGCGTCGTTCATCATCTTTTCGATTTCTTCGTCAGACAAACCACCGGCAGCTTGGATAGTAATCTTTTGTTCCTTTTGCGTTCCCAAATCCTTAGCAGAAACGTTCACGATACCGTTACGGTCGATATCAAACGTCACTTCGATTTGTGGGACACCACGCTTTGCGGCAGGAATGTCAGACAATTGGAACCGACCCAAAGTCTTGTTATCAGCGGCCATTGAACGTTCACCTTGCAAAACGTGAATATCAACAGCTGGCTGGTTGTCTTCTGCAGTTGAGAAGACTTGCGACTTTGAAGTTGGAATGGTCGTGTTACGATCAATCAACTTCGTGAAGACGCCGCCCATGGTTTCAATACCAAGTGACAAAGGCGTAACATCCAACAAAACAACGTCCTTAACATCCCCAGTAATCACACCACCTTGAACAGCAGCACCCAAGGCAACGGCTTCATCAGGATTGATTGAGTGGTTTGGTTCCTTACCAGTCATCTTCTTCACTGATTCTTGGACAGCAGGGATACGAGTTGAACCACCATTCAAGATTACTTCATCAATGTCATTAAATGACAAGCCAGCATCCTTCAAGGCGTTCATTACGGGTGCTTCGGCCTTCTTAACCAAATCAGCTGTCAATTCGTTGAACTTTGCTCGAGTCAAAGAAGTTTGCAAGTGCAAAGGTCCTTGGTCGCCAGAAGCGATAAATGGCAAATCGATTTGTGCTTCAGTTGCTGAAGACAAAGTCTTCTTAGCACTTTCAGCGGCATCCTTCAAACGTTGCAAAGCCAACTTATCTTGCTTCAAGTCGATGCCGTTTTCCTTCTTGAATTCATCAGCCAAGTAGTCGATAATCTTAGCATCGAAGTCATCACCGCCAAGGTGTGTGTCACCATTTGTTGACAAAACTTCAAAGACACCATCACCTAATTCAAGGACAGAAACATCAAATGTTCCTCCACCAAGGTCATAAACCAAAATCTTTTCATCCTTGTCCAACTTGTCCATTCCATAAGCCAAAGCAGCAGCCGTTGGTTCGTTGATGATTCGTTCGACTTCCAAACCGGCAATCTTACCGGCATCCTTGGTAGCTTGACGTTGAGCATCGTTAAAGTATGCAGGAACCGTGATAACGGCCTTGTCTACCTTTTCACCCAAGTAGTCTTCTGCATAGCCCTTGATGTACTGCAAAACCATGGCTGAGATTTCTTGTGGTGTGTAATCTTTACCATCAACGGTTACCTTGTAACCTGCTTCACCCATGTGAGACTTGATTGATGAAATCGTGTCTGGGTTTGTGATTGCTTGACGCTTAGCAACGTCACCAACCTGGGTCTCCCCATTCTTAAATGACACAACTGAAGGTGTCGTACGACCACCATCAGGGTTTGTAATAATCTTTGGCTTACCACCTTCCAAAACGGCAACAGCTGAGTTAGTAGTTCCTAAATCAATTCCGATAATCTTTGACATAGTATATCGACCCTTCCTATTTTTTAAATCATATTCTTAAGCTTTTTAAGGTGTGGTGCCAAAGGGCTGAGTCACCAAATATTTGCTATTTCGCAAATGTTATTTTGCCACTGCGACCATCGCTGGACGAATGACGCGATCTTGAAGGACATAACCCTTTTGCAAGACCGTCGCCACTTGATCGGCCTTAATTTTGCCTTCTGCCGGCACAGATTGAACACCTTGCATGGTATTTGGATCAAAGGCATCACCAACTTGGCCGACTTCTTGAATACCATTGGTTGTCAACGCCTGCTTCAAAGTCTTCAACGTGATTTCAACACCCTTATGAATTTGAGCCACCTTGTCGTCATCCCCCACTTCAACTGCAAGGGCGCGTTCCAAGTTATCAACCACCGGTAAAATGGCTTCGGCTAATTTCTGGCCATCATACTTGCGAATATTTTGAATCTCACGAGCATTACGGCTTTGGATGTTTTGAATTTCAGCCTGAGCACGAAGTAATTCATCATCCTTCTTCTCAAGCGCTGCTTGCAAATCAGCTATTGGATCCACTGCTGGCTCCTCTATTGATTCTGCTTGCGTTTCTTCTGATTTGTCTTTTGCTTCTTCTTGAGTTTGGTCCGCATCAGCAAATTCCTTTGCCTCTGTTTCTTCCTCAATATCAGCTTGCTTCAAATCTTTTTCATCTTCAGACTTCGCCACGGACGTTCCTCCTTTTGGTTAAACATATTCGAATAATTTTGTATCTAGTGCTTTGGCAAAGGTTGATAGCAACCTAGCAATCTTGGCATATGGCATCCGAATGGGACCCACTAATGCGATCACACCGCCATCATCACCACCGACCGAAAACGGTGCAGCAAGAATGGCGTAATCCTGCAAAAGCGGCGTTGGTAACTCCTGACCCAAGCGAATCATCACCGACTGTTTTTGTGTCACAGCCAATTGGCGAACCGCCCCAGGCGAGTCAAACAATTCCAAGACTGACCGTGCTTCCTTCAGGTTTAAGTAAGCGTCGTCAGCCACTTCTAAGAGGTTGAGGCGGCCACCAATGTGGACCTGTTCTTCAACCGACCGAGCCAAGACCTCCCCAAAGAGCTGCAGGAAAGCTGCCGGGCTTTCAACATTGCGTGAAAGCGTGACGGGCAACTCTTCTGAGTTCATCAGTGAAAGGACTTCTTGAACCGGTCTGCCAACCATCTGTGCATTGATATAGGCCACCATGTCCGTTAAGGACGAGACGGTCATTTCCTTTGGCAGACGGAAAGTTTGCGAAGTTACTTTGCCATCAGACGTTGCTAAGACAGCCAAAACCTGTTGCCGTTCCAGCTGAATCAGTTGGAAAGACGAGATTTTTAGGTTAACGGCTTTTGGCTTCAACACCAAGGCCGTTAATCCCGTCATGTCTGCCAATTGCCGGGCTGTTTGGCCAAGCAAATCATCCAATTCATGGAAGTTACCACGAATTTGTTGGGCAATCAGCGCAACATCTTGGTCAGAAACCTGGTCAGCCACCATTAAATGGTCAAGGTAGTAGCGGTAACCAGTTTTTGAAGGAATTCGACCAGCGGAGGTATGGAGCTTTTTAATCAGCTCAGCTTCCTCCAAGAAACTCATCTCATTGCGAATCGTTGCCGGTGAAAATTCCAAATTCAACTGATCATGTAAGGTCTTTGACCCGACCGCTCGGGCAGTCTGGGTATATTCATAAATAATCGCCGCCAAAATTAATTGCTGTCGATCAGTTAGCATCAACCCAAACCCCCTTTAATTTTGTTTAGCACTCAAAACTCTTAACTGCTAACAACTATATTATACAAAAGATTCAGAAAAATGCAAACTATTTTTAGCACTCTTTATAAACGAGTGCTAATTTTATGAAAAAATACCCATCTATCAACCTTAATAGCGATTATGTCATGGCAAAGAAAAAAGCAGATTAAAATTAATCTACTTTTTCTTGAAAGTATTCACGTGTTTTTTGTTGGTCAATCAGCAACTGGTCAACCAAGGCTTCTGCGGAATCAAACTTCACTTCATTGCGCAACTTCGCATACCACTGGACTTTCACCGGTTCCCCATAAACTTCATCGGCGAAATCAAAAAGGTTAATTTCAACTGTCACCGGTCGGTTCGCTTCAAAAGTCACATTGCGACCAATCGAGGCCATGCCATCGACCCAGCGGCCATCAACATAGGCGCTCACAGCGTAAACACCGATACCAGGCAGGAACTCAACTTCCGGCGTCCAAATATTAATCGTTGGGAAACCCAACGTCCGGCCCCGAGCATCCCCATGGACAATCAGACCGGTGGTCTCGTGAACGCGACCAAGGCTCTCTGTTACGGCAGCCAAGTTACCAGCGGCTAGGTCTTGACGGATCTGCCTTGAAGCCACCTTGACAGCTGATTTACCAAGGGCCTTCTTAGCAACCGTCAGGACATCAAAGCGACCAGCAGCATATTCAGGCAGGTGAGCCATGTCAGCTTGGTACTCCTTCTTGCCGTAACGGTGGTCAAAGCCCGCAACAACGGTATGAACCTGGAGAGGCAAAAGGATTTCCTTAATAAATTCTTCCGGATGCAAGGCCGAAAGGTGTGACGTCAATTGAAGGCAGTACACCCGATCAACGCCCAGCTTCCCTAGCAGCTGAACCTTCTGGTCCAGGGGTGTTAAATCATGCCAGGGTTGAGGCAGCTTTTTAAATACTAGGCCCGGGTAAGGGTTATAAGTCAAAACGGCCAGCGGCAATCCATTTTCGTGCGCCACCCGCGCCGCTTCCTGGATTACCTTCTGATGGCCCAAATGGACCCCGTCAAAAAAGCCCATTGCCAGCACTTGCTTACTAGTCAATTGGGGCAATTCTTTTAATGGATAATGCAAAGATATTAATTCAGTCATGGGCATATTATAGCAGAGTTTTTACTCATTCAATCACTTAGCTTGTTTCAATTTTGGGCAAAGAAATACCGCGACCGCCAGAGATCCTGGTCGGCATCAAAGGCGTAGACTGCCAGCAACCGGTCTCGGTCATACACTTGGTAGTAACCGGCATCATTTTGTGGCCAGGTACTAACTGGAATCTTTTGCCCGTTCTTGACCGCAAAGACCTCATCTTGGGTTAAGACCTTCTTTGGCCAAGCCAACACGGACTCAATGGAATGCACGTGCGTTAAGATTTTGGGATAGTCCATCGTCAACAAGTCATCGAGTGGGACGGCTTGATCGATTGTAAAACCAGAGCCAGCTATTCGCTTCAAAGCCGTCATCGTCGCGGGTAGCCCTAATTTTTGGCCAAGATCGTAAGCCAGAGTCCGAATATAAGTTCCCTTGGAAACTTGGGCCAAGAAGTCCATTTGCTGGTAAGGTTGACCTTCAACCCAGGTTAATGGGCTGGTCTGGTCGAAACGATAAATAGTCGCCTCTCGCTTGGGGAGTTCAACCTCTTCCCCCGCTCGCGCATATTCATAGAGGCGCTTGCCGTTGACCTTAACGGCCGAATAGATTGGTGGAATCTGGATAATGTCACCGGTCAAATCAGCTCGAGCTGCGTCGAGCTGCTCCTGGTCAATGGCTGCTCTCAAAGGCTGTTCTTCAACAACCGCCCCATCAGCATCCTGACTTTCCGTTGCATAACCAAAGGTCACCGTCCCCGTGTAGGTTTTTGGCCGACTTTGCAAAAGGTCAATTAACTTAGTCGCCTTCCCCAAGGCGACAACCAAAACGCCCTCCACGTTTGGATCGAGCGTCCCTGCGTGGCCAATCTTCTTCTGTCCGGTTACCCGCCGTAGTCGCGCAACCACGCCAAATGAAGTCATTTCCTTAGGCTTATTTACGACCAGCAGGCCGGATAGTTCGGGGTGCTTTTTTGTTGCCATCATTGGCCTCCATCTGTGCAATTAAAAAAACCGACCAAAGTGCGAAATGATTTCAGCCCCAAAATTTGTCCAAATTTCAGGGTTGATAGTCAAAAGCGTCTTTTTGGTCGGTTCTTATTTTACCGATTTGCACGGGCCTTTTCAATGTAGTCCCGCAATTTTGCAAAGCCGATTTCTAATTGATCTTGAGCGGTTGCATAAGAAATGCGGATATAAGCGTTCGCCTCTTTAAAGTGGGAGAAAGCTGCCCCAGGAATGACTGCAACCTTGCCCTCTTCTGCTAATTTCTCAGCAAAAGTCCAGCCATCCGTGCCAAAATCAGCCGGAATCTTGGCAAAGAGGTAAAAGGCCCCTTCGGGATCAACAACGTCAAAGCCAAGGTCTTCTAAGGCCTGCTTAGCAAAGTCTCGTCGATCTTGGTAGCTTTCCTTCATGTAGTCCAGCTCTGCTCGCGTCATCTGCAAGGCCGTCTCTGCCCCGTCTTCGATAAAGGTTGGGACGGAGTAAGTCAAAGAGCCGTGAACCTTTTGAATGTACTGCATCACACTTGCTGGGCCCAAGATAAAGCCAAGGCGGTAACCCGTCATGGCATGAGACTTTGAAAGACCATTAACAACCAATGTCTGTTCTGGCAACAACTTGCCAATTGAATAGTGGTCATGGGCATAAGTCAATTCGGAATAAATTTCATCTGAGATGACCCAAATTTGGTGTTTCTTAAAGCAAGCAGCCAGTTCTTCCAACTCTTCCTTTGAGTAAGTCACCCCTGTTGGGTTATTTGGATAGTTCAAGAGAATGGCGCGAACCGGTACCGTTGCTTGGGCCAAAGCTTCGTCAACGAGTGCCGGGGTCAACTTAAATTTATTCTTCGCCGTATCGATTGGCACCGCAACGCCATCGGCCAAGCTCAGTGAAGCAAAGTAAGAACCATAAGCAGGCTCTGGGATCAAAAGTCCCTCACCCTTCGCAATCAAGGTCTTAAAGATTGACTGCATAGCTTCCGTCACACCAACGGTCACGACAACGTTATCAATACTTGGATAATCAAGGTCGTAACGGTCCTTCATATAACCCAAAATGGCCTTACGGACGCCCGGCTCTCCCTGGGAATTTCCATAATGAGAGCGGTTGTTGTTAATGGCAGCAATCGTCGCCTCCTTGACAACGGCTGGCGTATCAAAGCCCGGCTCCCCAAAGGTCAAAAAGGTTAAGTCCTCAATTCCTGAAACTTGTCGTTGGAAGCCCAACAACTTGTCGGGGGCGATTGAAACAACCGCCTGGTTAACTGGTAAAAGTGGTTCTGTCATTTTCCTGGTTCCTTTCGTCTTGCTGGTGAAAGCAGCCATTCTCATGGCATCCATCGCACAATCCAGTCTACACGAAAATGAACTTTTTTAAAAGGATTTATGGCATTTTTATGAGATTTACCCTCATTTATTTTTTATCTTTTGCAAATCAGCGCAAAAAAAGAACCCGCTCAATGACATGTCCCAATTTAGGGGGGCATATCGCAAATGGATTCCTTTTGTTGTACGTCGTCATGGTCGCTGTAGCCACCCATGGCAAGGCTGATTTTTTAATGAAAGCCAAGAACTAGTCAGCCAAGGCTGTCATATCTTCTGACAGTGCCTCAGCAGTCTCTTGGGCTGCACGTTGTTCGTCTACGTATGTTTTCAAGCGCTTCAGACCTTCTTGCAATTGTGCCATATCGGCTGCATAAGAAATCCTGATAAACTTCTTTGCTTCATCAAAGAAGGAGAAGCCGGCCCCGGGAATCACCGACACCTTGGCCTGCTGAGCCAAGGCTGTGGCAAATGCCCAGCCATCTTCGCCTAAATCAGCTGGTAACTTGGCAAAGAGGTAAAAGGCCCCCTTTGGCGAAACCAGTTCAAAGCCCAAGTCTGCCAAAAACTTCTTAGCATAATCACGCCTCTTTTGGTACTCAACCCTCATAAAGGCTAAGTCTTCCTTTGGAATCTTCAAAGCAGCGACTGCCCCATCTTGGATAAAGGTTGGCACCGCAAAGACCAAGGGACCATGCACCTTTTGAATTTGCTGGATCAATGCGGTTGGTCCAAGGATAAAGCCGAGGCGGTAGCCCGTCATGGCGTGCGACTTTGACAAACCGTTGACCACCACCGTTTGGTCAGGCAAGAGCTTACCCATTGAATAGTGGTTGCCCTCATAAGTCAATTCAGAATAAATTTCGTCTGAAATCACCCAAAGGTCATGACGCTTAAAGGTTTCTGCTAATTCTTCAAGCTCTTCCTTCGTGTAAGTAACACCAGTTGGGTTATTGGGATAGTTAAAGAGAATGGCATGCACGTCTTCTGTCGTTTCGGCTATCGTCTCGTCAATCAAGGCGGGCGTCAGCTTATAAGCTGTCTTGCCCGTATCAATTGGAACAGCCGTGCCTCCAGCCAAACTCAAAGCTGAGAAATAAGAACCATAGGCTGGGTCTGGGATTAAGAGGCCCTGACCAGGTGCGAGCAAGGTCTTAAAAATTGATTGCATTGCTTCTGTGACCCCAACAGTTACAATCACGTTATCAATACTTGGATACTGAAGGTCATAACGGTCGGCCATATAGTCTAAGATGGCTGAGCGGAGCTTTGGTTCTCCTTGAGAGTCACCATAGTGGGACCGATCTTCCTCGATTGCTTGAATCGTCGCTTTTTTCACCGGCGCGGGCGTCGCAAAACCAGGTTCTCCAAAGGTCAATGAAACCAGCCCTTCAATGTTGGCAACGGAGTGTTGGAAGTCTAATAGCTTGTCAGGTGTCAAGCTGACAACTGCACTGTTTAATGGTTTTGACATGATGAAATCCTTTCGACTGATTCGGTCTGTAAGTGGACCAACAACGGCCCTTCTTCTCAGTTTCTTAGTCTACACAAAGTGTTTGGCTTTTCATAGGTGATAAACATGAAACTATTGTAAGTTATCATGATTTTTAATCACTTTACTACCATCAATCATAACAAAATGGGATAAAAGGAAAATAAAAGCGACGCTATTCGATTGCAATCAACATTGTGGCGGTGCCTGGATGCCTTGTTGAAGCTGATTTTTCAAGGGAAACAAAAAGGGACCTGCTCATCGCAAGTCCCTTTTTCAGTTAAGTTTTCTTAACCTTAATCCTTCTTGTGCAAACCGCGGATCAATTCTTCAATATGGTCACCATACTGAATTGAATTATCCAAGACGAAATGCAATTCCGGAATCTTATAAACAGTTAACCGTGCCCCTAATTCACGACGAATCAAGCCTGAAGCGGCTTCTAGGCCAGCTTGAGCCTTCTTCCGATCAGAAGCATAGTCTGACAAAATCGAGTAGTAAATCGTAGCGATTTGCAGGTCACCAGAAACTTCCACAGAAGTCACCGTAACGTCCTGAACTCGCGGATCATTTACTCGCTTTAAAATCAGGTCAGTCACGTCTTTTTGAATTTCCTGGGCCAAACGCCCAGCGCGTTGTGCATTTGCCATCAAGACCTCCCATCAGTAAAACTTACTTAGGCTTTACTTCTTCCATGATGTAAGCTTCGACTGCATCACCTGGTTGAATATCGTTGAACTTGTTAACAGTGAAACCAAACTCGTAACCGAACTTCACTTCGTTAACCGCATCCTTACCACGTTGCAAGGAAGCTAATTGACCATCATAAATGACCGTACCATTGCGGATAATACGAACCTTTGAATCCTTGGTAATCTTACCTTCTTCAACGCTGGCACCAGCAATGGTTCCAACCTTAGAGAACTTGAAGAGTTCCTTAACAACGATTTGGCCAATAACCTTTTCTTCATAGACAGGTTCAAGTTGCCCCTTCATTGCGGCTGTCACATCATCAATCGCGTCATAGATGACTGAGTAGAAGCGCATGTCAATCTTGTCGTTATTAGCTTGTGACTTGGCAAATGGTGTTGGGCGAACGTTGAAGCCTAAGATAATCGCACCAGAAGCTTCCGCCAAAGAAACATCCGATTCGTTAATGGCACCAACAGCAGAGTGAACAACATCTACTCGAACACCATCAACTTCAATCTTCTTCAATGAACCAGTCAGGGCTTCAACAGACCCCTGAACATCGGCCTTGACAATAACTGGCACTGTCTTCATGGCCTTTTCAGCCATTGTGTTGAACAAAGTATCCAATGTCACAACAGAACCGGCGTTACGAACTTCTTCACGAGCACGCTTTGCACGCTCTTCGCCAGCTGCACGAGCAGTCTTTTCGTCTGCCATGACGATAAAGCGATCACCAGCCAAAGGCACTTCGTTCAAACCAGTGATTTGAACAGGTGTAGCTGGCTTAGCTGCAGCGATATCTTGTCCCTTTTCGTTGGTCATCGTCCGGACACGACCATAAGTGTTTCCAACAACGATTGGATCACCAACATGGAGCGTTCCCTGTTGAATCAAAACAGTTGAGACAGGACCGCGGCCCTTATCCAAACGAGCTTCGATAACAGAACCACGAGCAGGTTGTGTTGGATCAGCCTTCAATTCCAAAACATCAGCTTCCAACAAAATCATTTCCAGCAATTGGTCAACGTTTTGGCCAAACTTAGCTGAAATCTGAACGAAGATGGTATCACCACCATACTCTTCAGGAACCAAATCATAGGCCATCAACTCGTTCATGACTTGTTCAGGGTTAGCCCCTTCCTTATCAATCTTGTTAACAGCAACGATGACTGGCGTACCAGCGGCTTTAGCATGGTTAATCGCTTCGATTGTCTGTGGTTGCACACCATCATCGGCAGCAACAACCAAAACCGTGATATCCGTCACGTTGGCACCACGGGCACGCATTTCCGTAAAGGCCGCGTGACCAGGAGTATCCAAGAAAGTAATCAACTTATCGTTCAAACGTGCTTGATAGGCACCAATATGCTGTGTGATTCCACCAGCTTCGCCAGCGGTCACGTTCGTCTTACGCAAGTAATCCAACAGCGTCGTCTTACCGTGGTCGACGTGTCCCATGATAGTCACAACAGGGGCACGTGGTTCCAAGGCCTCTTCGTTAATCGTTTCATCATCGAAGAAGCGGTCGATATCGGCCACATCTTCTTCTTCTTTTTGCTTTGCTTCAATGCCGTAATCAGCTGCCAAAACTTCAATGGTATCTTCATCCAATGATTGGTTTTGGTTCGTTACAACACCAAGTAAGAACAACTTCTTAATGATTTCGGTGGCATCACGGTGCAAAAGCTTAGCCAAGTCCTGCACGTTCATGCCGACCTTGTATTCCAAAACTTCTGGCAATGGCTGTTCCTTACGGACTGTCACTGGCTTCTTTGGTGCTTGCTTAGCTGCAATGCGACGAGCCTTCTTTGAGCCGTGTGGCTTATCGTTACGGCGTGGTGTTTGCTGACCAGTACCGTTGGTATTGCGCTTACGAGTGTTATTCCGAGCAGAATTGTTACCTGAAGCAAGGGAACCACCAAAGCGGCCTTGACCTGAATTAGCTTCCGTCTTGGCCCCCGAAGCAGCTGGCTTAGCAGCAGCTGCAGGCTTCTTAGCAGCTGGCTTCTTCTTTGCCTGTTGCTTTGCTTCTTGGGCCTTCTTGTTTTCAGAAACGTATTCCTTCAAACTGTCATCTTTTTGAGCAGAGTAGTTAATCTGCCCTTCCCGTGGCTTTGTTGACCATGACTTCTTTTCGCGAATCATTGGTCGACCGGCATTGTTACTCCGGTTGTTGTTATTGTTGCGACGGTTCCTGCCTTGACCCTGTTGGCCATTACCTGGGCGGTTGTTATTGTTGCTGCGGCGATTTTGTTGACCACCTTCTTGTGTCTTTGGACGAGGCCGGCTTGAATTTTGTGGCTTGGCTTCATCTGATAATTTAGCGGCGTGTCGACGCTGAGAAGCAGGCAATTCTTTTCGTTCTGGTACTGCCTGCTTGCGGGTTGGCCGGTTGGAACCTGAAAACTTTTTTTCTTCTGCCATTAATTCCGCTCCTTTTCTTCGAGTAATTGTTTAATTTTTTTCGCAAAGCCATTATTGGTGATGGCCATAATCGACCGGTTTAAGCCAATTGCTTGACTTAATTCATCCTTGGTAAAATCTTCAACCAAGGTCACCTGATAAAAGCTGGTTTTGTCCCGAAATTTCTTTTGCTGGCTGGCACCACCATCTTTTGGGAAAAAGGCAACTTTCGCCTTTTGGCCTTGAATAGCAGTTAACGTGTCGTTAGTCCCGTAAACGAGGCTTCTAGACATGCGCGCCAAACCAAGTAAGTGTAAGATTTGTTCTTCTTCACTTTTCATTTTCAAATAACTCTTTTCGGGCTTGCTGATGGTCAACATAAGCAAAGAGTTCTTCATAAAAAGCCGGATCAATTGGCATTGAAAAGGCCTTTTCAAAGACGCGCTTTTCCTTTGCTTCCTTAGCAACCTCACGGTTTAAGGAAATATAGGCACCGCGACCGTTTTGTTTACCAGAGGGATCTAAGAAGACCTCCCCTTCCTTATTTTTAACGACCCGGACCAGGTCCTTTTTGGCAAACATTTCGCCAGTCACGATATCTTTTCTTAAGGGAACCTTCCGTGTTTTCATGAAAGAACCTCCTCTAATACTTAGTCTTCTTGGTCTGTTGCTGCTTGGTTGTCATCTGCTGGTTCAACAGGTGCCTGAGTTTCCTCAACCACTACTTGATCAGCAGTATCAGCCGTTTCGTTTGCTTCAGCCTTTTCAACCGCTAAGTCGCGGGCTTCGCTTTCGGCCTTGATATCAATCTTAAAGCCGGTCAAACGAGCTGCCAAACGGGCGTTTTGCCCCTTCTTACCAATTGCCAATGACAATTGGTCGTCCGGTACAATCACAGTGACAGATTGCTCGTTATTGGCATCAAAAATCACGTCCGTTACTTCGGCTGGGTTCAATGCATTGGCGATATACTGGGCCTCATCTTCCACCCATTCCACGATATCCATATGCTCGCCACCCAATTCCGTCACAACAGCTTGAACACGGGCACCACGTTGTCCAACTAAGGCACCAACGGGGTCCAAATCAGCATCGTGCGTGTAAACCGCAATCTTTGACCGGTCACCAGCTTCACGGGCAATGGAAACAATTTCCACTGTACCATCATAAACTTCTGGCACTTCTTGTTCAAACAAACGCTTGACCAAATCAGGAGCCGTCCGTGAAACAAAGATTTGTGGTCCCTTCAAGGAATTGTCAACCTTGTTCACCAAAACCTTGATGCGATCGCGCATGCGATAGGTTTCATTTGGCATTTGGTCGCCCTGTGTCATCACGGCTTCCTGCTTGCCTGGCAACATCACGTACAAGAAGCGGTTATCCTGTCGCTCAACCTCACCAGTGATGATTTCATCTTGGTAATCCTGGTACTTGTCATAGATTGCTTGACGAGTTGCTTCGCGCATCTTCTGCACAATCACCTGCTTAGCTGCCTGCGCAGCCATCCGACCGAAGTCCTTTGGTGTGACATCGAAACGAATTTCGTCACCTGGTTCGTAGGCCTTGTTAATTTCCAAGGCTTCCGTCAAAGGAATTTCCGTATCGGAGTCAACCAAGTCATCATCCAAAACAACCAACTTGACCTGCTTAATGGTCATTTGACCCTTCTTATCATCAAAAGTTGCTTCAACATTTTGAGCCGCGTTGTACTGCTTCTTATAAGCGGCCTTCAAAGCATTTTCCAAAGCTTCTACAACAACTTCGCGGTCGATTCCACGTTCTTGCTCTAAGGCATCTAAGGCTTGTACTAATTCTTTACTCATTTGCTTTCTCCACTTTCAATTAGTTTAAAATTGAACGGCCACAATGGCTTTGGCAATTTCATCAAAGGTAACATCCAACTTCTTTTGATCACTTTGTAGTGACAAACCGTTTTCATTTAAGTCAGTGATTTGACCGCTCCACTGCTTTTGACCGTCCTTGGCCGCAAATAAAGCAATGGTCACTGCCAAATCGCCTTCCTTCGCCCAGGCAAAGTGCCAAGGTTCGGCCAGGCTGCGATCCATCCCAGGAGAAGCAATGTCTAACATATACTCACCTGGAACCGGATCAACTGCTGCATCATCCAAGGCCTCATTGACCAACTGAGTAAACTCAGTAATCTGCGCCATGGAAATGTTTTGGTGGTCTGGTAAATCAACTAACACTTCGACTGTTTTTTGTCCACCAACCTTCTTGATGTTTAAATCCCAGAGCAAGAGCCCCTGTTTTTCAATGATCGGATTTAAAATTTCAAGCAAGGCTTGATTCTTTGCCTGTGCCATCCAAACTCCTTTTTGGTTTTCTGCCATAAAAAATGAGCCGGTCAAATCCCCCTGACCCGCTCATTTACAACCTCTATGTAAATTAACTTACTTTTATCATAGCTGATTTTACCAGAAAAAGCAAGGCAGGCACAAAAAAACCACAGCAAGGCTGTGGTTTAAAGGGTATTAAATTCTTACCAAGAAGCCTTACGAACACCAGGAATCTGGCCCTTGTGTGCTAATTGACGGAAGTTCAAACGTGACATACCAAATTCACGCATATAACCGTGTGGGCGACCATCGATTTGGTCACGGTTGTGAAGACGAACAGGTGATGAATCCTTTGGCAAAGCTGCCAATCCGATGTAATCACCAGCAGCCTTCAAAGCGGCACGCTTGTCAGCGTACTTTGCTACCAAAGCTTCACGTTGCTTTGCCTTTGCAATCTTTGATTTCTTAGCCATTACTTGATCTCCTTGAATGTTACCACTTTACGAAGTTTTGGTGAGTACTTCTTCAACTCCAAACGGTCAGGCGTATTACGACGGTTTTTTGACGTCAAGTAAATACGCTCTCCAGTTTCATCATTGCCTAATACGACATGAATACGCATATTCCCTGCTCCTCGAATGTTAGATTTTTTTATAAAAATTATTTGCTTGTCAATACAAAATAATATTATACATAGATTTTAGATGGCTGTAAAGCCCATTTCTCAGATTTATCGAAATAATTCTGAGCTTAGAATTGACCCTGCAATGGTGGGACAACTTGCTTTTTCCGGGAAACAACCCCTGGCAAGTCAATCACATCATTTTCAAGCTTGGCACCAAAGGCAGCTTCGATTGCTTCTGGGGCGTCCCCAATATAAAGACCCTTTGAGTTTGAATTCAAGATGTCTGTAATCACAAACAAGAAGTCCTCATAACCAGCGGCCTTGATTGCCTTTTCCAAGCCTTCCTTACGAGCCAAAACATCATCAATATCAACCGTGTTCACTTGGCCAATCCGGAATTCGTGTGAACCCATGGTAAAGGACTTAGCATCCCCTTCCAACAATTCTTCATCTGTTCGCGTTGACAAATCAGTCCCGGCCTTCAACATGGCCAAACCATAGCCATCCAAGTCTTCGATACCAGCAATCTTAGCTAGTTCAGGCAAGGCCTTACGATCAACATCCGTTGTCGTTGGGCTCTTCAACAACAAAGTATCTGAAATCAAACCAGAAGCCAACATTCCTGCAACCTTAGCAGGAATTGTCAAACCAGCTTGCAAGTATTCATAGTACAAAATTGTTGAGACAGAACCCCATGGCTTAGCCGTGATATACAAAGGGGTTGCATTTTCAAAAGCAAACTTGTGGTGATCGTAGATGCCATAAACCTGAACATCAGCCAAATTATCAACTGACTGTGCGGCTTCGTTGTGGTCAACCAAAACAACTTCTGCTGTCTCGGCCTTGTCAATAATTGGCAAGGCTTCCAAGCCAAAGTGATTCAACGCAAATTGCGTTTCGGCGTTTGGCTTTCCTTGCGCAACGGCTTGGGTTTCCAAACCTTGTTGTGCCAACAAATCAGCGGCACCCATTGCAGAAGCAACGGTGTCAGTATCTGGGTTCTTGTGTCCAAAAACTTGAATCTTTGCCATGTCTTTTCACTCCTCTAGTGCCAATTTTTTGGCAACTGTCAATACTTAGATTGTAACCCGAATGGGTCTACTTTGCCTAGTCATTTCCCGTTAAATTCAAAGGGAAAATGGCCGTTGCCTGCCCATCACTCTTCACATCCAATAGTGCCTGGCCGTTGCTGGTTCGGCTCGCTAATGAATGATCCGCCAACTGGATATCAAAGTCCTTTAAGTGGTCCGTTTCAATCCGCAAAGCACCCTGATTAGGGTCAACGGCTGTCGCGGCAGCAATCTCATAAGAAACGGTCTTTCGTGGGCTAAGGACTTGCAAGCCCTTGTTGGCTCGGTGACCAAGTGTAATGTCCTCTAACAAGCTGTACTTAAAGGATCCTTGGTTGGTCACCAAGGCCAAGAACTTAGCACTTGGTGCCAAAGCTAATGCCGCAACCACGGTATCGCCTTCAGTCAGCTTAATGGCCTTCACCCCGGCAGTCCGCGCACCAACAACTGGCGCATCCGCCAATTCGAAGCGCAAGGCCAAACCTGTCTTCGCCAAAACCAAGACTTCTTCTTGCTTGGCGACAAGTGTTGCCGTGACAACCCGTGACTCTTCTGTCTTGAGCTTCATCACAATCGCTGATTTCTTCTTGTACGACTTTGGCACAATATCCTTCAGCAAACTTTGTTTGATAAAGCCATCATTGGAAGCGAGCAAGAAGGCCTGGTTGCTGTCGGTTTCGGCAACCACATAAGCCTGGATAATACTTTCTTGGCTATCCCAGTTCGAGAGCGCCTGCGAGAAATGTTCCCCTGGTTCCTTCCACTTGTACTCTGCCAGCTCATAAATTGGCCGATAAATCAGGTTTCCCATGTTTGTAAACATCAGCAAATGCTGAGTCGTATTCGCCGTTTGGTTCAAGACAACGGCATCATCCTCAGCTAAGCCGTTTTCAGCAGCAGAGGCTTTGTAAGAACGCAATGATGACCGCTTGGCATAACCATTCTTTGAAACCAAGATACGGACATCTTCGTCTGGCACCGTCACTGCTGTGTCGATTACCAACGACTGGATTTCCTCTTCGATTTCCGTCAAGCGTGGACTAGCATATTCCTTCGTGATGGCCTTTAATTCGGTCCGAATCACATCATGAAGCGCTTCCTCTTCATTCAGAATTTTCTCGAGCATCGCAATCTTTTCGGCTAGTGCCTTGTGCTCCTCTTCCAGCTGCGTCACATCGGTATTTGTCAACCGATACAACTGCAAAGCCACGATGGCTTCGGCCTGTTCCTTGGTGAATTGATATTCCTTTACCAAGTTTTCCGTTGCATCCTTGCGGTTCTTTGAAGAACGAATTGTTGCCACGACTTCATCAAGAATGGACAACATCCGAATCAGCCCCTCAACGATGTGTTGGCGGGCTTTCGCCTTCTTTAAGTCGTAAGCTGACCGCTTGCGAACAACTTCCTTACGGAAATCCAAGAAGGCGGTCAAACCGTCTTTCAAAGTCACCAAGACGGGACGCTGGTCGTGAATGGCAACCATGTTGAAGTTATATGAAATCTGTAAGTCCGTCTTCTTAAAGAGGTAAGTCAAAATCCCATCGGCCGAGGCATCCTTGGCCAATTCAATCACAATCGACATTCCCTCACGGTCGGATTCATCACGAACTTCAATGATGCCGGCAACTTCTTTGTTGGCCCGAATTGCATCAATTTTAGCAACCAAGTTTGATTTCACGACTTCGTATGGTAACTCCGCCACTTCAATCTTTTTCTTGCCGCCCTTCAGATCAGAAACCGTCGTTTTCGCACGGACAACCACCCGGCCCCGGCCGGTCTTGTAGGCCTGCTTAATGCCGCCGATTCCCTGAATAATGCCACCCGTTGGAAAATCAGGTCCCTTGACGTACCTCATCAAAGCTGACAACGGTGCATCGGGATGGTCAAGCAAGTAAACCAGCGCTTGGTTAATTTCCTTTAAGTTATGGGGTGGAATATCAGTGGCATAACCAGCTGAAATCCCGGTTGCCCCGTTAACAAAGAGGTTTGGTACTCGAGATGGGAGCACTGTTGGCTCGTAGGTCGTATCATCGAAATTCAAGACCATTTCAACCGTATCCTGGGCTAAGTCCTTTAAGATTTCCCCAGATAACTTTGTCAACCGTGACTCGGTATACCGCATCGCAGCGGCCGGGTCATTATCAATTGACCCGTTGTTCCCGTTCATATCAATTAATGGTTCGCGGACCTTCCAATCCTGGGACAAGCGAACCATGGCCTCATAAATTGAGGAATCCCCGTGGGGGTGGAAGTTTCCCATCACGTTTCCGACTGATTTAGCCGACTTACGATATGGATGGTCATAGGTATTTGAATCCTGGTCCATGGCGTACAAAATCCGCCGCTGAACCGGCTTGAGACCATCACGGATATCCGGAAGGGCACGTTCTTGGATGATATATTTTGAATATCGGCCAAAGCGCTCACCCATCACGGCTTCCAATGAAAGCTCAGTAATGCGGTCTGCCATACTGACAATCCCCACCTTTCTAAATTAATTATTAAAACAAGTCTAAGTTCTCAACGTGGTCTGAAGCTTTGCCTGCTGGGTCATCCGCCTTTTGCTTAACTGATTTCCCCTTAGCAACAATCACCTGAGCATCTTGGTCGTCGTCGGCATTGTGACCAGCCATCGCCTGTTCAAAGACCTGGGCATTGGCTTCGTCACCACCGGCAACGTTATCCAAAATTGAACCGTCTTCCTCCAGGGTAAACTGAACATTGTTTTCAATCCATTGGCGACGAGGATCAACCTTATCACCCATCAACGTTGTCACCCGTTTTTCGGCCAGAACGGCGTCATCAATCTTGACCCGAATCAACGTCCGAGATTCAGGGTCCATCGTCGTTTCCCAGAGAAGCGGCGCATTCATTTCACCCAAGCCCTTGAAACGCGTTAATTCGTACTTCACCTTGGCCGTTGACGTAATCGTCGCTAGTTCATCATTGGTCCACGCAAAAGAATCTTCCTTCTTGCCACGGTACTTCACTCGGTAAAGTGGTGGTAAGGCAATGTAGACACGACCAGCTTCAATCAATGGTCGCATGTACTTATAAAAGAAAGTCAATAACAGGGTTTGAATATGGGCCCCATCATCATCGGCATCGGTCATGATAATGATCTTATCAAAGGCCGCATTTTTAATATTAAAATCAGGACCGACTCCGCCACCAATAGCGTAAATCAGCGTCGAAAGCTCCTCATTTTTTAGGATGTCCGCTAATTTTGCCTTTTGGGTATTTAAGACCTTCCCACGCAACGGCAAAATTGCCTGGAACTTCCGGTCTCGGCCCTGCTTAGCGGAACCGCCGGCTGAATCACCCTCGACCAAGAACAATTCATTCTTATCGGCGTTCTTCGACTGGGCTGGCGCTAACTTTCCAGACAACAAGCGGTCACGCTTGCCCTTTGACTTGCCAGTCCGGGATTCCTCACGGGCCTTACGGGCAGCCTCACGGGCTTCACGAGCGCGAAGTGCCTTACGGACAATCTTTTGACCAAAGTCACCGTTTTCTAGCAAGAAGCGAGACAAAGTTTCATTAACAACCCCATCCACAGCCGCACGGGCCTCGGTCGTTCCTAATTTATCCTTTGTCTGTCCTTCGAATTGCAAAATTTCTTCTGGGACACGCAAAGAAATGACGGCCGACAATCCTTCTCGAACGTCTGGCCCTTCAAGGTTCTTATCCTTTTCCTTTAAGAGGTTAACTCGTCGAGCGTATTCATTAAAGGCCTTTGTCCATGCCGAGCGGAAACCAACTTCGTGAGTACCACCGTCTTGTGTCCGGACGTTGTTAACAAAGGATAGCAAGGTCTCGGAGTAGCCGTCGTTGTATTGGGCGGCAACGTCAACCAAAATGCCGTCGGCCATTCCCTCAAAGGTCATCACTGGGCCCAAGCCCTCTTTTTCCTCATTCAAGAATTGAACAAAGGATTGTAGACCGTGGTCATAGTGGTAAACCTCTTCACGAACGGGGGTAACCCGCTTATCCGTCAAGGTAAACTTGACCCCTGACATCAAAAAGGCCGACTCGCGTAAGCGTTCAGCCAAAGTATCAAACTTAAAGACAGTGGTTGAAAAAATGCTTGCATCCGGTTTAAACGTGACCGTTGTCCCGGTATGATCCTTGGTTGGACCTAAATCAATCAGAGTGCCAACTGGGTGGCCCCCATTTTCGAAAGTTTCTTCAAAGCGGTGACCATCGCGAACGATTGTCACCTTCAGGTGTTCCGACAAGGCGTTGACAACGGATGAACCAACACCGTGCAGACCACCAGAAGTGGCATAACCACCCTGGCCAAACTTCCCACCGGCATGGAGGACCGTCAAAATGACTTCAGGCGTTGGTTTTCCAGAAGAATGCATCCCCACCGGCATACCACGACCAAAATCGCGAACAGTAATGGCATTATTTTCTTCAATGGTTACCGCAATATCATTACCGAAGTCTCCTAAGGCTTCATCAACGGCATTGTCGACAATTTCATAAACTAAATGGTGGAGTCCACGTCCATCAGTCGATCCGATATACATACCGGGGCGTTTTCGGACCGCCTCCAATCCTTCTAAAATTTTAATTGAATCTGAGTCGTAGTGTGTTTGCTTTGCCACGGTCTTCTTCCTTCTCGTCATTTCGTCTAGGATAACGCGCTCTTG
>DWTH01000024.1:0-26568 GCA_018250975.1 Gorgythion begga
CTTTGGTAGGTACTTAACTACTTTTAACTACTTTGGTAGGTACTTAACTACTTTTTTCTAACCCTGTTCGGGTTAGAAATCTAGCAAGCTAGACTCTTGCACTATTGAAAAAGTAATTTTTTTAAAAAAATTATTAAAAATCTTATTTTATTTATTCATTTTTTGATAACGCTTTTCTACTGCAAGGCGCTGGCTCTCCCACCAAGATTGGTTGTCACGGTACCAATTAACTGTTTCTTCCAAACCCTGTTGAAAGTTACAATGCTCTGGTTGCCAGCTTAACTCACGATTAGTCTCGCTAGCATCCAGTGCATAGCGCTGGTCTTGACCGACTCGATCGGAAACAAATTGAAAATCATCTGAGCTTTTCTGAACTATCTGAAGAATGTCTTGAACAATAGTAAGATTACTATGTTCCTCATTTGCGCTGAAAAGATAAGTTTCACCAATCTTCCCTTTTTCTAGAACTTTTGCTAATCCACTGACATGGTCCGAAACATGAAGCCAGTCTCTTATTTGTCGACCATCACCAAAAATTTTTGGCTTTTCGCCAGATAAAATTGTACTAATTGTTCGCGGAATGAGTTTTTCAATATGCTGATATGGTCCGTAATTATTAGACGAACTCGAAATGGTTGCCTGAATGCCAAAAGAGCGCACCCATGCTCTGACCAATAAATCTGAACTAGCTTTCGTAGCTGAATATGGTGAAGATGGTTTATAGGGTGACTCCTTATGAAACTGTTCTTTGGAATCAAGCGGTAAATCACCAAAAACTTCATCAGTAGAAACGTGATGGTAGCGAACTTGATATTGACGAACTGCCTCAAGGAGTGTGTAAGTGCCAATAATATTGGTGTCTAAAAAAGGCTTCGGATTTTCTAAGGAGTTATCATTATGGCTTTCAGCAGCAAAATTAATGACCGCATCTGCTTGGCTGACTAATCGATTAACCAATGTTTGATTGCAAATATCACCTTTGATGAAAGTTAAGCGATCGTCTGGCAAATCAGCTAAATTTGCTAGGTTACCAGCGTAAGTCAACTTATCTAAAATCGTGATTTTTACATTTTTATCTTGCTCAAGCATGTAGTGTACGAAATTTGAACCAATAAATCCCGCACCACCTGTCACTAATAACCGCTGATATGACATCTTCGTTGCTCCTATTCGAGTCCCTTTATCCCTGAAATAACAGGCATTAAAAGTTAAAAAATTGAAAATTATAGTTATAGAATCAAGAGAAATTAAGACTGATAAACGACAGAAAAAGCTTGCGATTTTACACCTTGATTATCGAGAATCATGGGCAATTTGTATTTCCTTTTAAGAATAGTTAAAATCATCTAAGAACTTAGTAATCTTTTGTCTTATCTCATCATAATTTTGTTGATTTAATTCATATTGATATCTTGGATCTTTCCAGTAACTCGGACTGTAAAGCCAAACAGGCTTCTCTTGTCTTTCAGGCGGCTCATTAGAATATCTAGGAAATACATGAGCGTGAAGAAAATTATCAGTATTCCCTAAAATATCATAATTTATCCTCATTGGTTGACATACGTAAAGAATGGCATCACCCAAGATGCTCATATCTTTTAAAAATAAAGTTCTTTCTTCGATACTTAAATCATTCAGAGATGAAACATTTTTTTTAGGCAAAAGAACAGAATACCCAGGCAAAAACTGGGTATCACCAAATACAGCAAATCCACCAGGCATTTCTTTCATAACCATTGGATTTACACCATTGATTGCTGACTTAATTCAATTATCAAACCATTTATCCATTACTATACCTTACTTTACAATATTCATTCCATATGAACTTTCTTTGTTATCTTTATTTTAAAATATCAATAATTTGTATTAGCCCTCTACAATTTCTAATTGCAATTCTGCAAAATGATCAGCTACTATTTTTACCTGCCCTCCTAATGGAAAAGTAAAAATTGGCTGTGTATGACCAAAATCCACATCATAAACAACTGGAATGGTTTGTAAAATTGGATATTTATCTAAAACAGCAATCAAATTTTTTTCCGAAACATTATTAGCAACTGGGAAACGACCAATTACTAATCCTTGAATATCTGGGTGTAACTGCAATATTTGTGCTAGTTCTCTCGAGAATTCAAGTCCTAAATCATGTCCATCACTTTCAGCCTCTTCAATAAAAAGAATTGGATTTTTAACTTTAGGAAAATAAGTTGTTCCAGCTTGAAGATAATACGTTTGCACATTACCGCCTGTAATCGTACCCGTAGCTGAACCATGATGGTAAATTTTCCATTTGTTTTGCATCAGGTGTCGAGGTTGACTTTTATCAAACCATGGATCGCTAGTATAAACTTCACTTGCTTCTAAAAAATATGAGCAACTCCGTACTGCTTTAAGCCATTGTTTTGTTTGAAATTCTTGTAGTTCATCCATTTTGAATGACGAATAGCTTGGGCCGTAATATGTTATCATATTCGTTTTAGCACGAATAGCATTATGCAAACTAGTTGTATCGGAATAACCAATAAAAATTTTAGGGTTTTTTTGAATAATTTCCCAGTCAATGAACGGCAACAGTTCATTTGCATTTAAACCGCCAATTGTTGTTATCACTGCTTTAACATTTGAATCTAAAAATGCGTTATGTAAATCCGCTACTCGATCGTCAATATTACTTGAAAAAAAACGATCGTTTTTATCAATATGTTCGCCAAACGTCACTTTAAAATTCAAGCGCTCTAGGAGGTGTTTGGCTGATAAATTTTCTTTAAATCCACCTACTCGTTCCATTGATGAACTTGGTGAAATTACTCGAATTTCATCACCAGCTTGTAATTTTTTAGGAACCATTATTACCATCTCTTTCTTTTTGAGTTGCGCCTAACTAAGAATTAATATCAGCTAATTAATTAAAAAAGCATTGTCTTTGGTGGTTACTTAACTACTTTTTTCTAACCCTAATTGGGTTAGAAATCTAGCGGGCCAGAACAGCGATATTAATTACAAACAAAGGCCTGCCCTACTTGTGTAAGACTAATTTTTACGGCAATTATAAATTAAGCTTTTAAATAAGATTCATTATAACAGAACAAGGTTAATTATGATAAAGATAGATTAACAATAATGCTGTTTTCCTTTTCTATTAATTTATTCAAAATGGGTTTATTCCAACATCCAGCGGACACTTTTATATTAACAAACGGACAAGGTGTGAAAAAAGCTCCCAAACTTTTCCCGTTCAGGAGCTTTATATATAATATATATTACTTTTCGTTATCGTTCTTCATTTTCTGAAGTGTCCGCCAAGAAAACAACCAGAAAACAAACAAACCGATTACGAGTATCCCAGCCAATACCAACTTACCGTTCTTTGTTACTATCTGATGTTCGAAAAATGGTAGGCGACTAGTAATACCGACAAATGCCTGGAAGACGACGTAGTAGAAAATTGGTCGATTAATAATTTTATCAAAGCGAGAAATTTTTTGATAAATGCCCAATACAATTAGCATAACCACAATCGTAGCAATCCCAATCCAGCCATCAAAGGTGGACCGGATTGGTGTTTTTACCCAAATGTTAATAGCAAAGGCTGGGAAAAGAAAGGCAACCGCAATGATGAACGAAAAAATGTATTTCAGCCACTTTTGAAGTGGATTTCTCTTGAAAGCATAGATGGCTTCACCCATTAGCCAAGTCACGAAACAGGCACCAACGGTCAGATAAGCTCCGGATAGCATGTAGTCCCCCAAATCGATGACTTTTCCCGGAACGGATATGGATGGGATAAAAGTAATGGCAAGGTAACCGAAGAAGGCATAAAAGATTAAAGAAAAAAAGGATGACACTTTGATAGGCAAGCTCTTCAGCAAGGAATCAGCAACATGTTTTGGATCAGTACCAAAGTAATCAGCAGCTGACTGACCGTCTTTTTGCGCCTCCAAAATGTCTTGGAGGATGGCAAGCAATTGCTCCTCAACTGCCTGTTCGTCTTTTAACCAATTCGTTGTTCTGGCATAAATTAGGAAGTCCGAATAGAAAGCTTCGTTTTCTCGATTTAATTCTGAACGGAGTTCGTTGTTTCTCTTAATTAGTTTTTCAACTGTCATCTTAGTCTCCTTCAATCATTTGGTTCATTGTTTTCTCAAGCATGGCCCATTGGCTGTAAAATTCCTCTTTGGCATGCATACCTTCTTCTGTCGGAAAATAGTACTTACGATCCGGTCCATCTTCTGAAGGACGGCTCTCAGATTGCAGTAAGCCGCGCTTTTCCATCGTGGCTAACAAGGGATAAATCGTTCCCTTTGGGACCTGACCTAGCCCCACTTCGTTGAGCGCAACGGCAATTCCGTAGCCATAGTTGGCTTTTTTACTTAAGATGGAAAGCATAATGCCCTGCAAGAAGCCTTTGAGTAATTGACTGGAAACAAATTGTGCCATATCTCTCACCTCTCAATCACTTAATACAGATAGTCTACATGAACCAAACTAGTTTGTAAAGCATACTAGTGGCAATTTTAATAAATAAGACAATTGAGCAAAAGAGAATTTTGGAATTAAAGCCCTAGTTAACATAATGTAACTTTAATAATTTCACGGTGCGTAATATAATTGAGACTTGAAAAAAGGAATTTTATTCATGAAATTCCAAAAAACGCTTTTTCTACAGTTCCTTTAATTGCCTCACTATTGTTGGTTGGAATCTATTTGTTTAAAATAACAGAATTACTAGTGCAGGAATTAGCGCCGGATAATATGATTACTCCCATTTGTATGATTATCTTACTATCAATTTTTGTCAGTACATTTTTTAAAAAAATTAAGCACGAAATTAACATAACGTTCCCTATCACATGCACACCTGGATTATTTTTATTGCTATACTATGATGAATAACAATCAAGGAGAGAACAATGATTCAAACAAAAACAGTTTCCAGTATGACCTCTGCAAGAGTTTTTGATTCGAAAATGAACCAAAGTTTAAAAGATATACAAGATAATGGTTATAAGATTCTAGAGATTAAGTTGGAATCTTCCTTTTGGCTTTATTATGTAGGTATGATTACGTACGAATAAAATTCATATCACAATTACTTTTTATGAATTAAGTAGACGGCAAGCGGGAGAATAGTTATGAAATGGTGGAAATCTATAACTACGATTGAGGTTTTAGGTTACGTGGCTTTATCATTGTTTATCTGGTATCGGAAAATTGATGGATCTGGAACTATTGAGACACTAAGTGATAAGTTCGTTGCTTTAACTGTACTTACAGCGTTTTGTACAATTCTTTTTCTTATACAAGCTGTTTGGTTAATTACCACAAAAAGACGTTCTAATTCGAAATAAAAACGAATCAAGATAATGTGCTTTAACGAAATCATCAAAAGATTAAAAACATCATTTATAGCTAATGGTTAGAAAATTAACCAAATCACCAACGTCGAAATTTTTTATTGATATAATTTACAAAAAATTCATGATAAATGAAAACAAGAATGAATAATGAATATGGAAAACAATACTTTTGACGAAATCAAAAATAAGTTACAGCATCATCCCAAACAAATAGTGAATGTAGAAGAATGGATATTAATAACAATTAATACAGCCAAAGCAATAATAGATACTACCGCTAAAGATAAAATAAGATATGTCGAAAAATTTTTAAGTTGCGAAACAACTAATGACATGCAACAACTATTTGATACTGTGCAAGGAAAATTTGGCAATAACAATTTTTCTCAAAAACATAATCCCAAATACTTATATCTTTGTTCATTGATTGCTCGGTTTCCAAAAGAAACAATTTCAAACAAAGATAAAAAATTAATTCGTGACTTAATGGTGATCAAAAAATATTTCCTGTATGAAATATAAAATTAAGCCTATTCGGAATTTACTTGAAACTATAAATTTATTTTAAAACATCACTTAGTTAACATGGTATTTATCTTCTCAAAAATCCATACCGCTCACTTATGACTTGCGTAGCACTTCCAGATACCTATCAATAATAAAATATCATGTTATGTTAATTTTATTATTGAAGGTATAACATAAAAGGCTAATAGAAAAATTAAACCAAGCATTAACTGATTTACAAAATCAAGGTCATGAAATTATTGATGTTAAATTTAACTAACCGATGAACGCTATTTCGGCCCCTATTCTCTACAAATAATAACAGTAGCTAGTTGACATCGTGCCTGTTGACGAAATCTAAAAAGCAGATTCCCAAAATTTGGGACCTGCTTTTCTTTTTGTTAAAGTATTTATTGTGAGATTTGATAGTTAACAATTGGTAAAGCTCTCATAATCCCGATTTCAAGGAATTTCGTTTTTGTGAAAAAATCATTTCTGAGAGTCTTTATGAAAACGTTGAGCTTTTGCGTTAATGATGGCTAACGTAGCTGTAAAAAACCAAACAAGAAGGCTTAAAAATTCATATTTATTATGAGTAAGAATGCTAATAAATATATTTGCGACTGTTATGAATGCAATTATTGCCAAAACCAAAGTATGATGCTTACGAAATAGATTGTACATATTTATTCTTCTTTCTTTTACTAATTTTTACTGAAGTAACTATGTTTTAAAAATATATCCTTTCACTAGTAGATATTCTAGGCATTTTTATTTGTATGTTAGATACTACTGTTTGGAAACATTAAATACAAATTGGATTGTAAAAATAGAAAGCCTCGTTTTTTCGATTTAATTCTGAATGGAGTTCGTTGTTTCTCTTAATTAGTTTTTCAACTGTCATCTTAGTTTCCTTCAATCATTTGGTTCATTGCTTGCTCAAGCATGGCCCATTGACTGTAAAATTTCTCTTTGGCATGCATACCTTAAAATCTAGCCAGTTCAATCAATTGCATTAAGAGCTTCACAGGCAAGTAAATCAAATAGCGTTGTCAATGAGAAATCCCTAGTATCTATTCCTCGAATGACGGCTATAATTTGAGAAGTGACTAATAAAAGAAAGCATAAGATGTAAATTTATTTAAGCATCTTTTCTTGCAGTTAAGCCTAGCCATACAATTGAAATAATAATAAATACACCGCCTAAAATAAAACTAGGTGTCATTGGCACTTTAAAAAAAGGAAATGAAAAAAGAAAAACAAAAACTGGATTTAGGGCTCTTATTAAATTGGCATTTCGGAAAGAAATATATTTCAATCCCTCATAAAACAAGTATAAGCCAAGGAATCCACTCATAAAAGCAGAACCAAATATAGATATAACACCTGACTTGAAGTTGAATATTACCTGATTCGCGATTAACAATGATATTCCTAATATTAGGGAAGAAATAACTTGGTTATAAAACAGCAAAATATTGGTTTCAACGTTTTCAATATTTTTTTTAGCTAACATATTCGTTAAAGCAAAGAAAAATGTATAAGAAATCGCTGATATGATACCGAAGTAACTATTCATAGAGCCATGAAAATTAGTAATCAGAATTGTACCAATAAGCGTAAGAATTATAGGCATAAAGTCCGTTTTTGAAACTTTTTCATGCATTATAATAATTGATAATAGTAATGCAAATATAATATAGAACCGACCAAATAACCCAACACTTACTGGATCCAATAAAGAGACACTAATATATTGAAGTAAAATACCAATTGAATTGGTTAATCCTAACAGTATGACCAATTTATTTTTAATTAGGTTTGGAATTGCCTGTCTTTTGAATTTAATAACTGAATAAGTAATAATTGCTGAAAACAGGGCATTTAAAAAACTAGCTTGCAAAGGAGTCAAAGTAGACATCGAAATTTTGTTCAAAACAGGAGTCAATGACATAACTGCAACAGAACTTAAATTGAGCCATATCCCTTTATTAATAGTTGATGTATTGACCACCTTCTCATTTTTAATCATTTTTCCCCCAATAATTTAACTTTACAAAAGTATCTGAATATATTTATCTTACCAAAAAAAGCATTTTTAAGGAAAAACTATCTTTCATGAACTAACGGTGACATTCCAGCTCCTACCCTTTTATATGAAACAGTCACTTTTAAGTTGTTACTGTCTGTTGAGATATAAGACTTTCTATTTTATGATTTTGGAGAACATCAATAGTGATCTCTTTTGGGTATAATTAAGAATAAGTCAAAAGAAGGAGAAATCATTTGTACGCTATTTTTCGTAAGCATCATACTTTGATTTTGACAATAATATCACTTGTAACAATCGCAAATATGTTTATTAGTATTCACACTCATAATGAATATGAATTTTTAAGTGTTCTTGTTTGGCTTTTTACGGCACTATTAGCCACCATTAACGCAAGAGCTCAGCATTCTCGGAATTGTTTTTTACAAAGAAAAAGCAGACCTCAAATAGGAATCTGCTTTTTAACTTTTTCGCTAACGTACATTATGTTAACTAGACATCTTTTACCTTTTCAGCTTTTCTTAAAACATAATACATAACGAATCCACCGATAATTGCAAACACAATAGAGATGATGTGCCAATATTTAGGGATAAACATTTCTAACAAAATTGAAATTCCTTGAATTGCACCACCAGTTATAGCAGCCAGTATAATTGCTGCCCATTTATTAGACAATTTATTTTTTTGCATATTTTGTAGGTTTCTCCTCTTTTTTCTTACATACTTCGTGACATTATGTATTTCAGATTAACATATACATATTAATATTGTGAATAACAGTTCAATGACAAAATATTAGTCGTTATTTGTCATTTAGTGACAAGTATTCAATTATCGGTAATTTTTATAGCTCTTAAAAAGTAAAATTGATTGAACTCATTTTCAACAAAAATTCAATTGAATCAACAGAAATGATTTTATTTACAGTATCATCAATCTCTATTAATTATTTCAATAAAGAAAACTATTTTTCTTGTCCCAAAGGTGACAATCCCGCTCCCAAACCAGCCCCCACTCTTAATAGTCCTGCTATTAAAATGACCCAAACCATCGAAATACCTTGATTCAGAAGTAAACCACCAAACCAAGATCCGATGGGAATAGAAGCATACAAAACCATTCTAGTAACCGAAACAACTCGACCTAATTGTTCACTTGGAACAGTGCGTTGCCGGAGTGTGAAATAAGTAATAACGTTGATTGTGCCAAAAAAACTAACCAATCCTAAAATAACACCAATATAATAGATACGATACAGCTTTCGCTGATTTTTTTAACTTTCACAAGTTCACATCAATACGTGAACTAGTTATTTTTCTGTTTTTCATATTGGTAGCCATCCATAAAATCGACAACTTCAACAATAATCTTAGCAAGAGTTGATTTACCAGATTCGTTGCTCCCTAATAAAGCAATTCTTTCATGACTATGGATTGATAGATTAATGTCTTTCAATATTTCTTTATCAAATTTTTTACTAAGATGATGAATTTCAAGTAATATTTCTTTTGATTGCTTTTCCCCGTTATTAAATAATCTAATTCCACATCGAAAATGTTAGATAAAGATATCAATTTATCAATATTTGGTTCAACTTCATTATCTTCCCATTTCGATATGGATTGCCGAGATACATATAATTTTTGGGCTAAATCTTGTTGAGAAAGATTTTTATTTTGTCGAAGACGGGTCAGCAGTAGTCATTTTATTAAGTATAAGAGTGTACTATTCACTATTTTTACTGTGTAAGCCTCCATACTGCGAATGTGCTCTCCCCCTTATAGCCTTTCTCTTTTTTACTATAAGTTTATCGAATTTTAGACAATTGATACTTTTTCCGAGTTCTTGAAAAATTTCTTATCTCCTGTAACCATTAAAGAAAATAGTGAGAAATCACAACAAGAAATTTTAAAAAAAGAGCATCTCAAAATGCAAGTCAAATCGAACCTAAACTAAGTGAAACTAATGGCTGATTGGCTGATTCAGACCCAATTTTGGCGAAAACTGTTATTAAAATTCACCGCAATTCACTCCTGACAGTTCTCAGTACCTGTTTATCCACTCTGATCACGACTGCTTAGAATTGCCAACATCACCAAAATTAGTGGTCTTCATCGCAGCCGACGTGATTCTAATAAAAATTGCTTCCATTTTAGTACCAAAATTATGATAAAATGCATTAACTCTTTTTGATAAGGACTATTATTGATATGAAAACAATGGATTTTAACGGTCATAAAGCTATCATTACAAAATTTAAAGCAACAGATAAAGAGCTATATGATCAAAGTATCAACTTAAGGAATGCTATTTTACGGCAACCGTATAATAAGCCAATTACTACTGATGAGATGATCGTTGAACAAAATAATCAATTTTACGGAATAACGATTAATCATCTCTTAATTGCGATTTTTTCGTGTTATCGAATTGATGCAACCACTGTTCGGTTAGTTTCGTTTGCTGTTGATGAGCAATATCAGCATCACGGACTTGGTTCTTCATTGTTAAAATTTGCGATTGATGACTTCAAAAACCAGGGATATCACTGCCTGTCCTTATCGGCTCGTACCTCTGCTCATGAATTTTACTTAAAACAGGGTTTCAAAGATACCGGCAAACTTGTTGTCAATAATGATTTAGGTATTGTCCATCCTGAGATGCAGTACTCCTTTTGAACAGATACAGGTGAATGTAAATTCTTTGCCTTCTCACCTCTTCATACGATGACAAAGCAGCACTAATTAAATTGATATGATATAAAATCCAAAATGAGGACATGTCATTGAGCAAACTAAAAGGACTGACACCGATTGAATACCGGTCGTCAGTCCTTTTAGTTTGTTCTTAATTCGTTTTGTATTGTAATAGTGCATATATTCTTTGATAGCTTGATTGAGTTCGCTAACTTGACCACTTAGTTTAAATTCAGTGATATCGGCATAGAATTTTTAATCAGGATGTTCTGAGTAAAAAGATTGTTTGATCTTATTCCATTTGATAACACCAATCGTACCTTGGTAACCACTATATTTTGCTTGTTTACGATTATGCCAAGCCACTAAACCCATTATTGTCATGAGTCTTTGGACCTTTTTACGATTAACAATCATCGCTTCACGATTGAACAGTAAAATGATCCGACAGTAACCATAACGAAAATGATGTTCCTCTAGCAAAATTCTGATATAGCTTGACTAATAGTATAAGCAGCTTTACTAACAAGGAAGCAAAGTTTTCTTAGGGAAATATACACTAAACAGACGGGTAAATCTCTTATCAATAGAGCTAAGGTTACACCCCTCTCCTAATTAATGTTTCAATTTTAACTCGTTAAGCTAATGCTAGTAGGTACTTAACTACTTTTTTCTAACCCAAGTAGAGTTAAATGTAGTAAGCTAGAACAGCGATTTTAATCGAATAAAAGGCCCTATTGTGTAAAGACAAATCCTTACTGAAGTTAAAAGCGAAGCATTTCAACAAGCTACATTATAACAAAACAAAATGTATTATGATAAAAATAAATTTACAGTAATGTTTATTTCCTTTTCTGGTAACTTCTTGAATTAGTAAATGTTCTTACGGAATTGATAAGTTATGTTGTAGCCACATTTATCACGTTTTGTGGAAGGTTCAAGTTGTCGGAAGGTAGCAAGCAGTAAGTGCTTATTTCCAAAAATCATCTGGTTCATTTTCAGGATCTACGTATGTGAATTCTAAAGTAATGGGCCGTCCATCGTCATATTTTTTGAAACACATAGCATTAATGTTAAGTTCGTCTAAAACCTTGTCTGTTAGAAGCTCTCGGTCGTTTAATTGGAAGATGTTTTTAAGAACCCACTTACCAAATTTGTATTGTGAGTTAACACTTTGAATAGCTTTACCGTTTGCTTGAGTAAGAACCATACTCATCTCTTCTCCTGAAGGCATAAAGCGGATGGTAAATGTTCGTTTTGATACTGGAGAAATAAGTTTAGTACCATCTAAAATTCCCGCATCAGTGGCAAAGAAGTTAGGATAAGCAGTATTGAATTCACGAGCATTTGGAACTGGAATATAAACCTCGTATGGTTTTTCGCCACGCCATAAGGCTACCAAAATTTTTTTTAACAATTCTGGATAAGGTTTAGCTTGCTCAGTTAACTTTTGTCTTATTTTTTCTCTTTCTTCTTTTTCTTTTGAAGTAGTGAAACTGTCAAATAAAACGAAATTAACGTTTTTCTTCCAACCAGATTTTTCTCCTAGTATTGACTCGCCAAGCTCAATTAATTCTAAATATCTCTTATTTTTTCCTTGTATTGGATTTTTAGGACCTGCGAACCACTCGTTGAAGCCCGATCGTCGATTGGTCTTAATAGCAAACGTAATAGACTGAATAATATGGCTTTCGGATTTAGTTGTTTTTACTGTAGGAAGATTTAAGAAAAATTCCAAAGCATTATCAATGTATTTAACAGGCCATTTCTCAACACCAATGGACTCGTTATCTTCATTTTTGTTAGGTGTGGCATGAAACGACATTAGCAACTGACTATCTGCGCTATTGTACTGATACATATGGTTGCCATCCGTAAAACGAAAATTTTGAAGATATTCCTTGCCAGTTGGCCCTAATATCTTTAAATTATTAATATCAATTGGTAGGTATGATGTCTCCCCCACCATAATATATGCTTTTTCGCCTTCTTTAGGGGATTTAATTGTTTGAGAGGGCATTAGAACATGATAAACAGAAATTACATCTTGGGTGTAATCAAATCCTTGTAATTGGCTTTTAGAAGATTCGATTCGTTTGTTCCTTAATTCTGCAATTCTTGAAGCCAATGCCAAGTAGTCGGCAAAATCTTCTTTACTTTTCCCTTTTGTTTTTCTATTTTTTATAGAAGTAATAATTGAATCCCAGTTTTCGGATTGACTTGATGACTTAAATTGAGCTATTTTTTGATAACCGCTCTTTACTCCAAAAGCCTTAATTCCAACTAAATACTTACCTTGGTTTCCATTATTAATAGAGGCATCAAAAGAGGAATTTCCTATGTCCTCAATTGTTGCATTAAAGGCACTCTTGAAAGATGTTTCTTGATATTTAGAATTGATAAAAGGTGCAATAATAGTGTTAGCAGTTTCGTCTTCTTTTTGTGCAAAGGCTTCACTTAAAGAAGAAAAATTAGTAATTAATTTTCTATATATTTCTTTCTGACTAGGATCCAGATTTTCCCACATGTTAATTCTCCTTTACTACTTTTTAATCATAACAAAAAAGCCCTCTTAGGAGGGCTTTTTTGTTATCCAGCAATGGAATAGAACTCGTGTTTTCCGCCTTTTTTTATAGCTTTATAAAAATCTAAATCGTCATAAATTGCTATACCAGTCTTATTACTGTACTCATTTAATTTCTGTTCGGCAATGGATTCGCTACCAAACCATTGTATAGGATAGGATTCACCTGCCATTCTTCCATCCATTTTCGTATAAATTAATGCAACTTCACCCTCAACTTTAGGGAGCAAATCATCCAAGTTACCCTTCTCAAGAGCTTTTGTAATATTTTGTGCAATACGACTAATAACAGGTACAACAACAGAATTACCAGCTTGTTTGTATAGCGCACTAAGCGATGAATCTGATGGTAACACATAGTCAGCTGGGTAACCTTGAGCGTTGAATGTCTCTCTCGGAGTCAGCTTGCGAATTTCACCATTATGAGTACGAATTAATGGTACGTTATGACCACCCGTACCCATGTTAGCAGTTAGAGTTGGTACAACACCAGATTTATTCTCACGAACGTACTGCCGTCGCCATTGGTAAACAGTATTGGAACTTGTCATCTCCGAAATTAATTCAGGATAAAAGGTTTGTTTGTCTTTCCGATAAAAGAATTTTTCCTCTAGCGTATCTCCAAATTTAGTCGTTTCGCCTGTTTTTGCATCAAAATCAATAATGTCTGACAGAGAAGTAGTTAGGTCAATTTTTTCTGGAAAAGTGAAGTCTTCAAAAGCATTTTTATCTTTAAAACCAACAACATAAATACGTTCCCTATTTTGAGGAACATTTCCGTATTCTTTTGAGTTAAGAACCTTCCATTTAATGTAGTAACCCGTATGAACCATAAACTCACGAATAACTTTAAAAGTATTTCCATGATCATGAGTAACTAAGTTCTTAACGTTTTCTAGAAAAACAACTTTTGGTTGTATTGATTTGATAATGCGAAGGGTTTCAAAAAATAAGTCCCCCCGATTATCCTCAAATCCTTTTCGAAATCCTGCAATACTGAACGGCTGGCAAGGGAAACCAGCAAGTAGTACATTCGCATTATTAGTTTTCTCTTTAATATCGTCGGGAGTAACTTCCTTAACGTCACGACGATCAAGATATGCGCCACGCTTGTTGAAGTTCAATTCAAAAGTATGTTGAGCATTTTTATCAAACTCATTTGCATAAACTGTGCGATACTTGCCTGCATCTTCAAACCCTAGATCAATTCCGCCTACACCGGCAAAAAAGCTAATGATGTCATTTTTCATGCCAAATCCTCCTTTTTCAATTTTTTATCTGTGGAACAGTTATTAATTTTACTATAAAAAATCAAAAAAAGCTGCATTTAACATAAATAAAGTTTTTGAAAAAAGGTATTAACAATTACGATAAAAACTAATAAAGTCTTCAGTCGAAAACAGTTCTTTATAACTCCAAATATAATTACTGGCATCCAGAGTAGTGCTAGTATTTGGAATTTCTTCTCCTTGAGAATAGAAATGTGTATTAATTAATAATGCCTTATATAGAGATTTCTTGGGCAAATATCCATGGATATTTGCTATGTTTTTATGGTTATCAAAATTTACCGCAAACCAAAAAGATGGCACAGTATTTGAAGAAGTTTTTTCTATATTTTTTTTATTTTTGGTAAGTTTCCAATCGTCACTCTCAAGCAAAAGATTATGCGCTTTCATATCAGATGCTTTAACATCAATGCGCCATTTCAGTCCTTGTGGTGTTTGTACGGTTAAATCATATCCATCATCCCAATGGCCTAATTTCATAACTTCAAGGTTGGGTTCTTCAATAACATTTACATTTTTTGAAATTAAATAATTAAAAAGAGAGAATTCTGCACCTTTACCACGTTTTACGTTTTCAAATATTTCTTTGTCATTTCTTTCTTTAATTCCTCCTGTGCGGTGAGCACGATGATTTGGTACCATAGCTAAAGCAAATTCATCAATTTTTACTATTTGTTCTGAAGTTAATGAGCTAGTTATCTCCCTCATACTACTTTACTCCCTCCTTTTTAAATAAGATCGCTTAAATCACTTTATATGTGTTTTAAGCCACATAGTTGGCTTCTACATCCCACTTACTTTGCCAATCACTTGCTGACGTCCACCATAGTCCAATGGCTCATTGCCCATAATCTCGATTTGATTGTTTCAGAAGTAGTTTAGACTACATTTTAACCTTCTTAATAAAGGCACCTCTGTTACGTTCTCAGTTGTTAGGATAACATCTGACAAGGACTTAACAACTAAAATTTCATAAAGGTCAACGAAAATTAAGTTTACAACAAACAGGTAGTTACCATTTAATTTTTTTATACTTTTTGTAAGGAAAAACATTACCAATGTTATCTAAAATTTTGTCGTTAATTTTTTGGGTGTTATGAACGAAAATTGTTAGAGTAGCATTAGGATATAATTTTTGCAATAAATTGAAATATGGTAAGTCAACTTTTCCTAAAGAGTGACCGGCAATAATTATGTGCTCAATGTCTTTAAAATTAAATAAGAATTCCTGTACTTTTTCGACTTGGATTTCTTTGATCCATTTTCTCCTAGCTATATTATATTCATTAGCCTGTTCTTCGGCGTTAACTGAATATGGTGCGGGATGTGCAGTCCAATCGTGGTATATTGAAGGTTCTGGTAATGTTATATTTCCTTTGTGTGCTTTGCTATATTCAGACACGGATTTGTCAAAATACTGTCTTTCTGGGTCATCAAGATTTAGTGCATTTTCTTCTATTAATTTGATATTGTTCTCTGAGTTGCCTAATAATAAATCATTTCTATTAAGTTCACCATGAACATATTTAATATTTTCCTTTTTTATTTTATATACGTTTTCAAGCGAGTGTGTGTAATTAAAATTTAAAAAAATTGAATTCTCCTCTATTTGACTTTTAAATTCGTGGTTAGGTATTCTTGATTTTTTTTCTGCTTTATTTAATAGATTTATTAAATATTCTTGAATTATATCGAAAATCTCGTTGAATTCTTCAATTTTTTTTTGAAGATTTTCTTTCGTTTGTTCTTGTATTTCTGATACGATTTGTTGGTCATTGTTTTCCATTTGAATAAGAACATCACCTTGTGAAGGATCTCCTCCAGTGTCGGCGGTTTCCACAATATCATTTTGCATGTTTTTTAAGCCAAAAATCATATTCTTGAGATTGTGTTCTTCAGTCATTACATTTTCTTCAAATGAAGACCATAGGCTCTCATCACCATCAAAAACTTGTTCATTTATATAACGAAATAATTTCATATCTTTGTGCTTTATCAAATTTTTCAGGTCATCATAACTTGTTTTCATTTTTAAATTAAGATCTAAACCATTACCAATAATAAATAATTTTCTGCTCATTTTCTTTTCCATCTGTTATATTATTTTTTTGAAAGATTGCAAACTTTCCTTGCCCATCAGATTTTGTAGCTTTCATTTTCTTATCCATTTATAAACAAAAATAAATTGCTCGCCAAAAGGCATCAGGCTATTGCTTTTGACGCTACTCATTTTGATACATTGCCTCATTGAAAGAATGATATAGCTGGTATTTGCAAAGCATTTTCGTAATTGAGATTCTTTGTTATCTGTATTTTAAAATATCAATAATTTGTATTAGCTCTTTACAATTTCTAATTGCGAAATGCCCACTCTGACATTATAACGATTGGTCTCTTTATCGAATGTGCCATTATCACGAATAATATTTTCATTAAATCTGAACAACAATTTATCCGTATTATCCTTAGTGTTAAAGGGTTGTACTCTATTTTTAATAAAGGTGAAACCGTTATCCTTTGATAATTCATAGCCTTCTTGCTTTTTTTCTACGCAAATAACTTGTATTAATAAAGCTGGTTTATCAGAAACATTTTGAATTAAAAATAATGGACCTAACAGATATCAAAATTGGTAATTAGCATCAGTAAAATCGCCTTTGCCATTCACAAATGGACGTTCTATTTGAAATGCTTCATTTCTTAAATTACTTTGAGAAACAAACGATACTTTAAAAAAAGGAAGTGACTCTTCATAGCTGGTCTTATTTACTTTGATTGATTTTCTGAGTGTGATCGGATGGAAACAGCCGTTCCATATTTCTTTAAGAATATTCGCAAGAAAATAGTAGTTGCAAATCGCTTGGAATTTCTTATTGAAAGTCATTAAACATAATTGTTAATAGATGTTTTAATTTTTGTATTAAGGTTTAGCGTTATCCACTATTATGTTTAATTTTTCATTCGATAATGGTAACTAATTTATCTAACTCTAAATTACTTTGTTTTAATTTTTTTGAAAGATTTTGATAAAAGCACTGCGCCCAGTAATTTTCATCAGTACTGATAAAAATTAGTTTATTTTTTGCCCTGGTTGTTGCTACGTAGTGATTATAGAAGCCCTCATCATTTTTTAAATTATAATCTTCAACAAATAAAATCACTTGATCAAATTGTAATCCTTTTGAAGAGTGAAATGTCATCGTCCGATGCTTTATGTTTTCCGATTCAAAAGCATCATTATATTTTTCTGTAGACATGGTTTCATAAAGCTTATTTAAATCTGTTGATTGGGCTTGATATCCTAGAAACTTAGCCAATTTTGAAACTTTTTCTTTAAATTGATTTTCGTCATAAATACTGGTTATGATCTCCTCTAAATGTTTTTTTAACTCACCAGTAATCTTTGAATCATCCTCTGTTCCTGATGGAATATCATAGATAAAATCAAAAACTGAATAGTTCTTAACTATTGAAAACTGCGCAATTGCATAATACAGCCATCCCGCCTCATTTGAAATATCTTGAATTGGAGGTTTAGGAATATACTTAAAATCCATATCCTGATGACGCAAAATATTAGCATCATTTTCTGAATCAGCATTAGAAAATCTCAATAATGCAGAAGATTTATTTTCATCCCAAAATCTTTTGATTTTTTCAAACCAATTTTGATTTGTGCACTTTAACCAAATAATATTTTCCAAGTTAGTTGGTTCACTATATAGTTCAGAAGTTTGTTCAAAAAGCAGATTAGAATAGTTTTGAATCTGTTTATTTGAACGAAAATTTTCAATCAATAAAAGATTTGTGAAATTTTTTTTATCCAAAATACTTCTAAATGCCTCAGGTCTTGCACCTCTCCAAGTGTAAATGGACTGCTTGTCATCACCGACAACAAATAAGTCAATATGTAACGAATCAGATAAATACATAAAGAACTCATTCATATCTTTATCGCAATCTTGATATTCGTCAACGTAAATTTTGAAATATTTTGCTTGTAGATATAGTCGTGCTGCTTTTGAGTTCTTAAGAATTTTTAAGGCTAATTCGAAAATAAAATTCTTATCATTCTTTTTATAACTACCTAAAGTGTGGTCTTCAGAAATATAATTGATACCCTCATCGTAGGAATTGAAATTCAGACTATAATCAGTTGTCATTTCACAATCAAACGATCCGTCATAGGCATCCTTCATAAACGGTTTAATAACCTCTTCAATCGCGAAACTATTATTTGTACCAATAAAATGACCAGCACTATCAACAGATAATCTGTCTTTTATTTCTCGAGCTGCTTTAATTGTAAAAGTGATTGCTGCAATAACCCGATGGCTCAAATTTTCTTCAATTTCTTTCTCAATTTTGGCAACCATTGTATGTGTTTTTCCAGTACCAGCACTTGCTCTTACAATTACATTTCCCGGAGTATCAACAATTTTTTTTTGCGTTTTTGTTAATTTCATTAAAACAAATCCTTTAGACAAGAAAAATTATCATCATCATATATTTTCCGACAATCCTCATCAGTTAATTTCTCAATAAGCATAACCATATTATTATTTTTAGCTTTTTGAAGATAGGCAACTGGATTTTCTTCCAGATAATCAACAAGATTTTCATGGAGAACTTCATCTATGTCATTCTCTAAATCAACTTTTGATAAAAAAACATGATAATTCGTTCTTATACCGTTTAAAATTTCTGAATTGTCGTTATAAAGTCGCTTTCTATACTCTATAGACTTACCCTTAAATTGTTTTTTTGTATCACTAAAAGAATCAATCAGATGATCTACAACAAGAAGATTACTATCAATTAACTTATTAACCCTAGCAAATCCCAGTGCATGATATCCCTTTTCTTCTCTCCATTGAATGTCATTATCCGTTTTAATGACATAATGAATTCCTAATTTTTTTAAGATTCTCCGATAATGTTCAAATCCTATCCCATTGACTGAAAGAATATATATTCCATAAACCTCATAATAGGGTCTGATTACAGAAAGGATTTTATCAAAAAAAAGCTGCTCAGATGGTCCCTCTACTAATAAAACATTATTCGAAAAAATGGCTTCCGCAAGTAAGCGATTGAGCATTTTTTTATTATTTTGAAATTCAAGGGGAACTTCATAGAAGGAGCTATTACTTGTCACTTTGCGCTCAGAAAAAATCCTAACTAAAGTGACTTCATCCATTTCATACAAAATGTAAGGAGAATGAGTAGAAACAAATAGATACGGATAGCTTACAGAGTCACCAAACAGAATATGAGATAACTCAATCTGTAAAGATTTATGGAGATTATTTTCCGGCTCTTCAACAAGAAATAAATTTATTTTTTTATCTTCTTCTTGTTCGGCTAAAAGAGTAAATAACGAGTACACAACTAGTTTTTTCCTGCCCTCTCCTGCTGTTGGATAAATGTTATCATCATTATTTTTTTTCATGTAAGGGACAATATTAGAATAAAGTCCCTTTAATGCAATTTCAGATTTTATAGAAATTGAAATGTCTTCTTCGGTGAACTTTTGATACGCAGGAGTTATTTTCTTTTCAAATTTCGAAACACCAGAAAGATTTGAAATCTTTTCGTTTAAATCATCTACAATGCTGTTGATGGAATTATTAATATCCTTGTCATTTTCTGTATCACTTTGAATCAACTTTTTTATATTTCGTTTAAAAAGCTTATCCATATCAACGTAAGAATCTATATAAAAAACATTAAATACATCATCTATGTCAAATCGAGTGCCTCTAGATTTAATTACACGTAAATCTTTTTTATCTCCACCCCAAAACATTTCGGCAGCTCCAGACAATTCGGAATCATCATATTTTGCAATTAACTTTATATATACTTGATTTTGATCAGATAAAATAGAACCCTTAAGTTTTGCACGCAATTTTAAACTATCGTCAGTACTATCATTAATGTCCACAGTGACTAAAATCTCTATAGGGTTCTCCGTTTTTTTCTCAAAGTAATCTGAATCTATGAAGTCGTTTCTACGAACATTTCTATCAAAAACAAATCTTAAAGCAGTAAGAAGATTCGTTTTTCCAACATCATTTAGTCCAAAAAAAACATTTTTATTTGATAGACCGATATTTATGTTTTCAAAACTTCTGAAGTTTTTAATCTGTATTGACTTAAATTCCATAATTCTATTCCCCCTTTTGGTTGTGAATAGCAACTCAACAATAATCTATTTTAAATTTAAAATTAATTAGCTTTATTATCCCACTGATGACAATATTTTGGAAACTTTACTACGTTTTCAAAAAAATGGTTTGACTTATAAGACTGTTGTTTGCCACTTCGTAGCGTTGATGAGTTAACATCTATAACTAACAAATATAACAGAAATTACTTGGTTAAAGACTAACTGAAAATCAGCTATTAAATACCCGTTCTGATATGAACCCCGAAATTTGAACAAACAAATTTCGGGGTTCATATCATTTTCGTGGTTTTATCAGAGGTGGAAAAATATTTTTTTTAACCGAAAAAGTGTATTTAATATTGAACGGAACGAAACAAATCAACATAATTTTGGATTGTTGCTACTATGCTAAGATCGTTAAACAAAAATTAGCGGTTACAGATTGCAAGGTGATGTTTGTTTTGCCATGACCATTAATAAAAAATTCTGCCTAATCGATAATCTTGTCTGTTTGAAATCTGCTTTGCTACGCTAAAATAATCTTTTATGGCTTTGAAAAAAAATTTACAAACATCACCCAATTAAGTACTGAAATCGAAAAAAAATATTAACTGCTACAGCAGTGGACGTATTAAGTACAGAATAAAAGGACTCACTCCAAAAAATATCTGGAGTACATCCTAAAGTTAGCTTAATGAGATGTCCTAATTACAAGGTTCATATGTCAATAATTCAAGATAAAAAAGAGCATCTCAAAATGCAAGTCAAACCGAACTTGAACTAACTGAAATTAATGGCTAACCGTCTAGCTCAGTCCAAGTCTTGTCGAATACTGTTATTAACATTCACCGCAATTCACCCCTGGCACTTCTCAGCAACGTGTTTATCCACACCATCAAAGACTGCTTGGATTTGCCAACCTTATCAGAATTCATGATTCTCATCGCAGCAAATCTAATTCTAATAAAATTGCCTTCCATATTGGTACCAACATTATGATATAATGCCTTAACTCTTTTTGATAAGGAATGGTATTGATATGAAAACAATCGATTTTAACTGTCATAAGGCTATCTTTACAAAATTTAAAGCAACAGATAAAGATCTCTATGATCAAAGTATCAACTTAAGAAATGCTATTCTTCGGCAACCGTATAATAAGCCAATTACTACTGATGAAATGCTCATTGAAAAAAATAATCAATTTTACGGAATAACAATTGATCATCTCTTAATTGCGACTTTTTCATGTTACCAAATCGATGCAGCCACTGTTCGATTAGTTTCGTTTGCTGTCGCTGAGCAATATCAGCATCACAGAATCGGTTCCACATTGTTAAAATTTGCGATTGACGACTTAAAAAAGCAAGGATACCACTGCATGACCTTATCAGCTCGTACCTCTGCCCATGAATTTTACTTAAAACAGGAATTCAAAGATACCGGCAAACTTGTTGCTAATGATGATTTAGGTATTGTCAGCCCTGAGATGGAGTATTGCTTTTGA
The DNA here is from genome assembly GCA_018250975.1 of Gorgythion begga. NCBI lineage: Eukaryota > Metazoa > Arthropoda > Insecta > Lepidoptera > Hesperiidae > Gorgythion > Gorgythion begga. The sequence continues at coordinate 22,169 of DWTH01000024.1, forward strand.
ACAGATACAAGGGGAATGTAGATTCTTTTCTTTCTCACCTCTTTATACGATAGAAAAGTAGCACTCACCAAGTGGCATACCCATCATTCTGGCAAGTTTCTTTGCCGCATCTAATCTAAGTGAGTAGCCAAGCTTCTCTTGTTCCAAATTAGAAATCAATCGTTGTGACAGACCGGAACGACGTGACATTTCATCCTGTGACCAACCACGTTGACGGCGAAACTGATAAATTAAATAACTTAATCGTTGCTTCATATTTGTTTCCTCGTGAGCTCTTTTCATTTAATTTTTTCTAAAAAAGTGCAAAAAAAAATAAGCCAACGAATGTTGGCTTATCGTTTTAAGCTAAAAGTTAACTTATTTTATGAAAAACAAAATAAAAAAATAAGCTAACAAAAGCTAGCCTATTTGACCAAGCAAAAGTCGACGAGATCCATTGCTGCATAAGCGTTTTAAGCACCTTCGTTAACTATTAGAATACAAATCACGGTCAAGTGCTGTTAACAATTAACTGTATTGCAAGTTAGTATATCCAGATTTTAAAAATAGCTTCATATATGACTATCTCGGTAATTGGCAGTGACACATAAGCGTCATCAGTTGATTTAAGTCAACTTTGTTACCAAATTTTATTCCACTTTCTGAGTCAGGTAAACATGTGCGTTAATATTTGAATGTTGGAAGCGATGTAGGTTGAATAGCTTGCTCAGGAGTTATTGTTGTCTCGCTACGCTCAGCATCCGTCTGGTACACCTTCAAATCCTGGCTTGATAACGGTCTTTGTACCAGTAATCCGAAAATAATAAGTGCCATATTACAAACCGCGCAATCAATCGCACGAGTTGAACGGTACTGCCATCTTGAGAGACGGCCATCTTGATCAGTATAATAACGTAAGCCTCAATCTTGTCGCCAACCTTCATTTTGGCGTACACCATTGACGAACCAGTAATAAGTACCCATGTAATAGCGGAAGCCTGTATAAGGTTTAATGATTCCGGGCAATATCAAAATTTTGACTTTATAACCAAACGAAGCAATCACATTGCTCGTAAAGTTCTGTTTAAAGCAATTGGCAATATGGCCAGTACAGCGACATACGACCATCCCAGTCACATTAACGACTGGTACCAAAAAAGCAATCTTCTCAAGTGTCGGGACCAAGAAGATTGCCATCGGTGCCATATCAGGCTTAGTCAGAACATTGCACTATATAGAAAAAGGACCGACCCCGATATTCAATCGGGGTCAGTCCTCAAGGCCACTTCAATGACTTGTTTTAATGCAAATTACGGAATTTATATCACTTTCGTGAAAGAAGTTTTTAACTACAACAATAGCTATTAAAGACGATTTTAGTCTTTGTTCTTCTTACGGCGAGTGAAGAATAGTGTCAATCCAGATAGCAATGCCAAAGCACCAGCTACATCGTTATAGGATCGAGCTACTCTTGTTTCCGCAGTTGCTGGCAAAGTAGCTACCTTCTGATTTTGCTGGTCATTTATCTCGTACTGGTTTTGCACAGCCTTTTTATAGGACGTTTCTGCTTGAGAAGTACCATAGTCTAATCCTGACAAAATATCATCGGCATTCAATGCCCCGTTGACTTCCGCCTTTGCTTTAGCAACGGCGGCATTTAACTTCGCATAGTCAGCGTTTTTCTGGTCTTGCGTCAAGTTCGAATCGTTAGCTATTTGATTCCGGATAAAAGCTGCTTTCTGATCGATTAAAGTAATGGCAGCAGCCTTCTGGATTGGCAAATCCTTACCTGGCTGGTGTGCTTCCATTACTTTGTCTATAGTTTGCAACTTAACGTCCAAAATCTTTTGTGCCGTTGTCGCATCATTTACGGCATCCTTGGCTTCATTCAGAGCCTGATCAATGACAGCCGTTTGACTAGTTTTTTCTTTCGACGACAAGGTATTATCGGCATTAACAGCAGACTTAGCTTGTGCTGCTTGATCTACCAATGTTGCCAATGCCTTTTGCTTTTGTTGGCTTAAACTATCAGTTGACTGTTGATGACCATTCATAATCTTTTGTTTAACATCAGAAGATTCTGGTACAGCGTTAACTACATCAGACGTTTGACCGGCATCAATCTGGCTTTGAGCTTTTACAACCGCTGCCTCAATATCTTTGATTTGGCTGATTTTTTCGTTATCTGACAAGTTCGAATCAGCGTTAATGGCATTAATAACTTGGTTGGCTTGGTTTTGAACCTTTTGACGAGCCGAATTCTTATCACTATTCAGTTGCGTCAAACTAGTCGTAATCTGTTCTGAGATGGATTGTACATCGGTACCATTCTCAGAATCAGCAGGCACAACTGCAACGTCAATCTTCTTTGTAGCGGCCTCGGTGGCTGCTTCAACTGCTGCCTTTTGAGCGGCTTTGGCCGTTGAAGTCAGATTTTGATCCTGTTCAATATCTTTCAAGGCTTGGTTATGAGCTTTATTAATATTCGCATAAGCTGTTAACTTCGAATTATTCAAGTTTACTAGCCCAGTAATACTTGGTTGCTGGGCCGCAGCTGCAGACGCGGCATCCTTAGAACTGTTGACACGGTCTTGATAGGACTGAGAAACCTTTGCTAAAGCTTCTTTCTGAGCAGTCTTCTGATCCGGCGTTAGCTTGTCATCAGCATCTATAGACTTATTCAAATCCGCCACATTTTGAGCAATTGCGGCACTAGTGTCGCTCATGTTCTTAGCCAAATCAGTCACCGCCATTTCGCCAGCTGATTGGTTATTCACCAAGTGTTGCGCATCAGTTGAACCATTAATCGTCTTTTCTCGATCTGTCTCTTGCTGATCAATGCTTATCTTTTGAGCAGCCTTATCAGCTGCTGACAAACCAGGATTTTGATCAATGTGGGCCTTAGCTTGCTGAGCCGTCGCTTGAAGCGCCTTGACAGCGTTTGCCTTTTGATCAGCCAAAGGCGTTACATCTGAAAAATTCTTAGCATTATTAACTGTTTGGGCCAAGTCACTCTTGTCATCTGATGCTGCACTTGCTGCATTTGGTGTATTAGCCGTATTGATAGATTCCTGGGCCTGCTTTTGCGCGTTAGCTACGTCATGCAGACGACTTTGCTTCTGAGCATCCGTCAAATCACCATTGTTGTTAATGGCATCCTTAGCAGCTTGAACCTTATTAGCTAACGCGTCATCAGCTGCTCGCTTAGCATCAGCCAAACCACCAATATTCGTTTTAGCGTCTGTCACTGCTTTGTTCAAGGCTGTAGCATCTTGGTTCTGAGCAGCTACGCTAGCAGCGGCTTTAGCAGCTTGGGCTTGTTGATCAACGACTGCTTCTTGAGCCTTCTTATCATCCACTGACAAGTTTGGATCGGCTTCCACCTTGGACTTAGCATCCTTGGCAGCATCGTCAATTTGCTTGTTAGCCGTTAAAGCATTCGTAGCCTTATCTAAGTCGGAACCATTGGCCACAGCATTCGTAGCGTCGGTTGGTGTCTTCGCACTATTAATAGTATTTTGAGCAGCAGCAACCTGGCTGTTAAAGTCCTGCAAAGCATGAGCTTTCGAATTGATATCGTTCACATCACCTGAATCATTTAAAGCGGGGTTACTCTGGATAGCATCGCGTCCGGCAGTTGCCTTTTGAGCCAAAGTATTATCTGCATCCTTTTGAGCATTAATAAGGTCTTGACCATTCTTGACAGCGTCGGCAGCGCCCTGGGCATCCTTAGCGTTCGTCACATTTTGTTGAGCAGCAGTGGCCGTAGCATCAATCGCATCCTTTTGGGCTTGCTTATCATTGGCACTCAAACCAGCTTCACTATCAATAGCTTGTTTAGCGTTCGTTGCAGCAGCGTCAATCACATTTTTAGCGTTTGCCTTTTGATCAGCCAGTGTTTGATAACCGCCATTTGTTAGGTTAGTATCGTTAGCTGGATCATTAGCATTTTGAACGGCTGTGGCTAGGTCCTTATCGTTTTGGGCCGTATTAACTGCATCGGGCGTCTCTGCCTTATCGATATTGCTTTTTGCGGCTCTAGCAGCAGTGTCAATTGCCCCATTCAACTGATCCTTTTGGGCTTGTGTCAAATTATTGTTGTTATTGACTTTGTCATGCGCAGCAGTTATTTGGCTGTCAATATTATTACGAGCAGCCTGCTTTTCTTGATTCAAACCATTAATCAAATTTTGACCATTATTAGTAGCATCACTAGCTGTCTGAGCATCTTTGGCGGCATCAACATTGCTCTTGGCCGTCGTTGCAGCATTATCAATGGCATTTTTTTGCGTCGTCTTCTCATCAGGCGTCAAGTTGTTGTTTTGATCAACTGCATTCTTAGCATTCGTTGCAGCAGTGTCAATCGCATTTTTAGCGTTTGCCTTTTGATCAGCCAGTGTTTGATAACCGCCATTTGTTAG